>BHDV01007533.1:0-38375 GCA_005406045.1 Adoxophyes honmai
TTGCAATTTTGTAAATCCGACGTTGTTCTACGATGGTGACGATATAACCCTTTCTCTTGAATAAATTGATCTATTAAAACATACATAAGTAGGGACAGACAGCAGTTTGACGCCGATATCTATCTGTCTATGTCGTCATAGCTCTCGAACGGATAAGCTGTTAAATTCATTTGAGTTGCTTTGCTTTATTCCTCCTGCTTCAGACTCCGGCTTCGAAAGTAAAATTTTAAAACTCTGATTCCGATTTGAGTTCCGATAAAACCAACTCGCGCAATCTAGCCTTTTCGCTAAGTAAAACGCAACATAAAACAATCAGCTATGTTCGCAGACCTTCGCATTAATCAGCAGAGCACAAAGAAAGGGAAAACTCCAATGCCTCCAATCATTCCCACACAATACCTTGGATAAAATGCGAAATACAGGCTCTTAATGAAAACTATCCCATTCTACCTACCGTTATCTATTATCGTAAAGTCTGCCACAGAGGCCATTAGCGCGAGCTCGTAAATAATTGAATGCATCGGAATATGACTTTGTTAAATTAATTTTATGCCAAGAATTTAGAAGGCGGGTCGTTGGCTTGAAAACGATTTACGCATTCGCTCTATTTTGCTATGAAACTGGAATGCGGTTTAGTAGTTTTATGCCATGGGTGAAAGCTATGGATGGGCGTAATTAAAAATACCACACTCTGATGCCTCGTTCTTTTTAGAAAAACTGTAGGATATACTTATACTTAGATGTTTCTTCATTTAAATGGTAGATAATAAGTCAATTTAATTTATTTTTAAGCTCATTTTTCACTTGTAAGAAAAGTAATCGACTTTGTTTTAGTTCAGCAGCGGCAAAAAGACTATTTGTTCGAAAATTAAACTTGTAAATAAAAGATAAAGTAAGTAAGTCAACATTTAATTGTACAAAAAAACAAGATGATGCAGTATAAAGGTGGGCTTACCCCTTAAAGGATCTCTTACAGGTAAATTCTAAAAGATCTCTTAGAGGCCTCTAGATACCTACTGCAAAAGTGGCCCTGGCTGAGCAAAAAGAGCAAATAAACTTCTTGTATTAATTTGTTTCTTTAACAATGTTTCACTAAACTCGTTATTTACTAAGACGTCTTGAAAATAAGACTAACAATTAACTATTACCAACGAGTTTCGAGTTGTTTTAACCACCAACTAATTAAGATTTTTGATCACGATTGGTTAGTATCGGGTAATGGAATCTGAATATTAATTAATGCAAATCCAATATAAAATCAGAAAGGCCTTTCAAAATGATCCGAAGGCGAATCTTAAAACTTAATTAGAACGTTCCTTTAAAATTCAAATCCCTAACCTACGCATTGTAGAATACCAGTTAAAACTATAAGTTCCATGATTTATAGTCAAGCCAAGATTTATGTTTCACTTTGAAATAACAATTTTAGTTGAAAATTTTATAGCGAAATTTTGAGAGGGAATAATTTAGCATAAAATAAATGAGAATGTATTTTATGTGGACGTAAAGTTTTATGCTGTTTTGACGGTGAGTTGGCCGGCAGTGGAGGACAAAGGGCAGACGGTTTCCGGTCCGAAGGGGGAGTTGCAAAAACAATCTCTCAACCAACCCTATAAGAGGAAATTAATACGCGTAAATCATCCTAGTGGAACACACTGCGACAATTAGGTTACATTACTATCTGCTATTTGTCTTGGCTAATATAGTGAGTTGTGCTTTTAGATGATGTGGACATTGATTTCGTTTTTGCTTGCAGCAGTTAGTGCTTGAGCGCGAACGAGAAAGCGGTTTGTAATGGTAGACTCTGAGGCCACTGAGTGGCCCGCCAAGGCATTTGAATTGGCCCGCCCAGCGCATTCGGCCGGCAAGCTAGCGGATCGCGGTGACAGCGCTTTAACATGATTGCTCGTCATGATAAATCCTTGTGGCCCGCCGTCGCAACAGTCTTAAAAACTTTGGCCCACCTGGAAAGTCTATTGGCCAGCCTTGTGGTAGAGCATCACTGCTAATTTCAGAGGTTTTGAATGTGATGTCGTAAGTCCGTAGTATACATATTTAAATATTTTACTGTATTTTATTTTATTATTTCACCCCGTTAGTAGGAGGGGGTCGCTAGTTTACAATAAATTAAAAATAGAACAAGTAAAAGGTACCAATTCTAATATAATAAAAGACAAAGAAATAAAAGAAAAATGGATATACCTACAACGTCATAGTGAAATCAAAAGGGAAAAGTAAAATAAAACGAAGGTACACGATACTTTAAGGTACTTTCCACTGTGTTATTTACTACAAGTAGGTCAATATTAGAGTAAGATTTTAAGAATATTGACTTAAGTTATGGTGTATCATGATAAGAAACTGTATCAATCCGCTGCTCTTAAAACTTATCACTTAAGTCAATCATCTCTTCGCATCTACCTCGAACCTTGCGATGCAAGACGTTAATCCGAAAATGGTTCCCATATACTCTTCTGCTCAAACAACTTTCAGCACTGCGACAAAAACAGCCATCCTGTAATGATTTTTACCATTTTCTCAAACAAAAACACCTAAAGCCTTTCCTTACCTTCCCAATGGCGGCTGCCATTGAACAAATCTCTGGATCCACAAATAATGTTCGCCATACATCTCTCCTTAATACAGTGCGGATCAAAGGCACACACGGAAACGCTGCCAGCTTAGAATAAACCAATTATGAGTGAAATATTAGGGATCACTCCGGCGGAAAGGTCTTTGATCACCGAGGGCTAACTGCTTATATTTCTTTCTGCCCGGAGCGAGAAGAAGCCACCAAAGGCCGGTGGTACCAACTCTTAATAAATTACAGAAATTGGCGGCCACACTAATACCCCTGGAATGGGGAATAAGCCGACCATAACGCCAGTTAACCGCGCGTGCCGAGTAATCATTTTCGGACAGGATATTAACTGACGTCTGTTCTGTGCTACCGGACTTATTAAAGGATTCGACGAGTTATTGCGGCCAATGCTTGTGGAGGTCCGCGGTTGTACGAGTATGTACTTAATACAGAATGTTTACGCGTACACGTGTGTATGAATATATTTTGTGTATTATTCATAGCCCGCTTCATATGGGATTGGTTGTTCCAAAACATTTTGTAGATATACTTTTATATAAAGGGTGCCTCGATCACGGTAGACTGACATAAATTTTATTACATTTAAAACACAAGAAATCACAAAAAACTTAAATGGCTATTTTAGTTAACTTTTTATTTTCTTAAATTAATCACACATGTGTGTAAACAATAACATACCTATATTAAATGTGCCTGCAGCTCCAAAAGTATGCTAAAATTCCACATACAAAATACATGTTCCCAAATGTGATGAGCAGAGCACATGAAACATGACATAAACAAAACCATGACTTTTTACTCAACGTAGCCCACGTAGCCTCTTCTAGTATTATTTTTGGTTTAAAAACAGATAAAAGAGGCAATAGTGACAGATTGCTAGCCTGTCGGCTAAAGCCTACCTAAACCGATACGCCTCTTGTGACATCAGGACCACACGGACCACACGGACGGGGACTTTCAACCTACTAAATTAATCTAAGCGGCTGATACGTAAAAAGGTATCTAACAGAGTAGAGTAAACACACAAAATAGTCAACATCAATTGAAGACGAGAGCTACAGATCAAAAACGTGTTTTAATACGTCATTATTGCCACTTGACCACGCAGTTTACCCCAACATTCCCCCCTAATTATAAAACCTGTTGTCACATGCACTCAATGACAAAGTAGCTTCTATGTGATTCTAAATAAATTAAGCCCCGGTATGACGTCCAAAAAGCTCCGTTTTCAATTAAAATGAAAGCCCGGGCGATATGGATATTTTGTGAAATGGGAATATAATCGAATTTCGGCTGAATAATGAGAGGTCCCTCTGGCCGGCGAGATGTCACAAAGGGTATTTAACTTGCACTTAGTACTTTTTGCCGGCGCCCCGCCGCGCCGGCCGGCCCTGTCGATAAAGGGACAGTGCCATACAACGGCGTTATACTCTACATACATACGTCACGCTTTACATACATATAAGGCAGACCACACGAAAAGCATGACCACTTCTAGCATATGTTTTTTTTAGGTTTTGAGTTGACAAGTTGCTAGCCTGTTGCCTAAAATATACCTCAACTCAATTCCTTAATCGGCTCTTAAGATATCGACGGAAGATATGGAGAGGTGCTATTCTAAATCCGACACCACACGATTATCGACGTTATTCTTAAACGCACTAATCTCATCCATGAGCACAATTCTGAGTTTTCTTCCATGGTAACATGCCACCGTGTTATAGTAGGTAGCTATATTTAGTATTTGAGCCTATTTTAATTTTATTGCCATTTTGACTAACAATCCTTTTGTGGATTGGTTTTACAATTAATCTATGTATATGACGTAAATGTTGTACCCATTGACTTATTTTGATTATTTTGTTTTTTCTATTCCAACCCTGTTGTGACCTCAACATTTTTCAAATTATTAAGAGGAAATGGAGCGGTCATATTTTGTATGGAAACGTAGTCCCCTGATTCCTCGCTGGATATTACCCGTAGAACAATGATTTTTTACATCAACAATCTAATGATATATTAGCATGTTCCTATGTTTTCCTTTTTTTCTTTATTGAATTATTAAAGGAGATATTAACCTTTAAAAACATGAAAAATTGATAAGTTTTTTCCGTTGTGTTCAAACCTCTAGAAACCAATTTTAACACAATTATATCAAAATATAAGAACATAGAAACACAGTTATGACATTTTTTAAACATTTAATGAAAAAACATATTTAATCGGTTAAGTTTTGGAGAAGAAATCAGGGGACTACGAAACGTTGTTTTTGAATAATTTTCATAGGTATTGTCGATCCCAGCTGTAGTTGTTCTTATCGCACTCGACGTCGTCTGGGCAGGTCACGGCGCGACAGCAATAGATTTAGCAAATACCTATTTTTCAATTCCCTCGACCGGCATATTTCCTCTTAATATTGTCCCATGACAATTCAAATTTTGGTCTTTTGGGCTCCAGTCCATACTTACTGTGTCAAGTAGCCCAAAAGACCAAAATTTACATTAATAACAAATTAGCTAGTGTATTATTTAACACATAATATTTGTTATTCTGTTTAACACCAACTCATACATTTCTGGTTTTTAAAACAATTGACGACGCAACTTTCGAAACATGTTCAAATTCAACCATTTTTAAAACGCCAATTGTTGTTCAAACTGACCCTTAACGGCTATTATCGCCCTACCGTATGCGAGATAAAACATGTATTATCTTCACTGCCAGTATCCATTTACCCGTTGCTCCTAATCCGTTGATTTATGGCAACACCGCCATTGGTCGCTATTTATTCAAATGATTCGAACAGTCAATTAACGGGATGGCTTTTACCGCGATGGAGATTGCGATTGGAATACCGCTGTATCACAATACAAAATAATCAAATGTGTTGCAAATGTTACCCGTATTTAAAAACAGACAAATAAAAATAAAACAATAAGACAGTATAATTGACGGGGGGTGTTACAAAATTAGATTGCTAGTTATATTAAAGCATACTTAGTTACTTCTGTAGTATATAATGCAAGGATGAATTTAATATAATCTTGAATGGTAATGAAGTTTTGCACACAGAATTATGTATCCAAACTTTCGTGTGACAATTCGCACGAAGTAACTAAATAATCGTCAGTATTAAGTAATAGTCATGTCTAAAGCAAATAAATTATAGTTTCATTTAATAAATCCATACAGTTTATTATACAGGATGGCAGGGTGATACCGTGAAGGACTAGTGATATTTTTACTTGACTCATTTTAAGTTACAAATCATTTGTTTTGTGAACTCACATTTGAAAATGACCATCACCTTACTAAGAAAGACAATCCTGCACACAGCTGCTGTTAGATGGTTAGTGATTTAACTTATCTAGCTTACCCTGAGCGTTTTAATATGGCAATTAGGTAGAATTATGTAGAAAATTTTCGAAAGCTGGTGTGTACCTTCTTCGTTACAATTTATTTGTCATCAGTCGTTGGGATTTTTCTTTCTACTTCCAATTACTTAAAAAAAGTGCTGCAAATATTTAATACATTGGAATATCGCATATACCATGAGGTATTGCCAAGATCACACCCGCATTGACACCTTCACTTCCAGACATTCAAATTCGAGCTTTTCATTCGTCGTTTTTTAATTTAATTTCGAAAGTAGTCAAAAATATACTTCATACCGGCACGCCTACAAAAATCAACTTACATGAATATGAAACTCTGGTCTGAAATAGCTTTAAGAATTACTTACTGCATTCCATTAGGTGACTACCAACTTCAGCGGTCTCGTTTTTGCGTAATTACCAGAATAAATATGCGTCTCGGTTAAATATTCCGAAAGTTAGGAATCGCGTAGTAGTCGTTTTTCGATCAAGACTTTCAATTCAGATTCAAGCGTGCTTAAATAAAGTTTGGCAAAGCGAGTTTAAAGAAAATGATGTTTCATTCATTGGAGTTTTTACTGAAAGCCTGTAAAGATAAATAGTAGAAGTTTTCAAATAACATTCCCTTAAACAAACTTCAGTACACCGAACAACTCCATTGAAGTGGAGTTGATTTAATAAAGTAGCGACTAACTAGGCATCGCGCGTTTTTGCACATTTTTACAAAGTTACACGAAAAACTTGTTTAATATGTTAAAGTCACCCTCGGATTTATGGGCCCCCTTTGTTCGGTGCCTGCAATCTCATTAGTAAACTCAAACACACCTTTTTAAAGTGCGACCCTTGAACATTTCGACCGCCAACTTGCCTGTATTTGCACAGGCAAATTCACGACAAACATTCTATTGATACAAATAATAATCTCGCGAAAGCGATATTTCTGTACGTTTTTTGTAAAGGTGAACGGAAAGTTGGAAGTTTCTCGCTTTTCGTTAAAAAGGGGATTAATTTAGGTGTCGGCCGTAATACTTATTTACAATAATCCGACTTGTGGGAGCGTGCTTTGTTAAATAAATTTCGGTTTCAGACACAGGCGGAGTAGGGGCGGGAGGAGCGGCTGGTATCGATGTTCGCGAACTGAAAAAAGATTTCATTTATTTTTTACGTATAGGTAGTACATGGGTACATAATATCGCGTCTCTTCCCCACATGGGTAGGCAGATAATGCTTTATTCCCCTTGCTACGCCTTATTTCTACCTTCTTTCTGACATACCTCTTTCGCTTCATTCACAATTATCCATATCTGCTCAATCTGCTGCTGCAGTTATATACATAATATTATTATACATGCTCGTCAGTTCTAACTAGGCACTCTTGACCTTTTTCCAAAACTTTTGCAATTCGGTCACATTTAGTTACGTTAGAACTTACACGTACAGCAGTACCGTTAAGTACTAGACTAAAATATTTATACGAACTTTTTTTTAACTCTTGATTTAAACGTAATAGTTCAAGATACTGTACATGGTAACATCTCTCCAGAGTATACAGATTTTTGTGTCGCGAAAAATTTTTTGTTAAAATTTTGATATTAATATCGATACTTTCAGCGTACATTCTTAAACCCGACCACCTCTAGTAAGCAAAAGTAACGTATGCAGATCGTAAAACCGCGGTTTAAAAATTACGCGCCCGCTCCGAGCCAGCCCTTTTATAATCCCAAGGCCCCTAATTTTACCTTCATTTATTTTATCTACCTTAGGTACGCAACTTTCCTAATAATTGTCATTTTTTATCGTCCCTTTTTATCGTGTCTAGGGAAAAATATATGAATAGCTAAAAAGCGGGATTAGGTGTTTAATAACATTTGTATATTTTGTCGGGTTGTGTGGGACCCAGCTTAGTCTGGACCCGTCTTACCTACTTTAGTAGTAGAAGGGAGCACTATTTGATGCGCTAATATTAGTCAAGATTTGAAAAATGGTTAATGTAATATGGTGAGTTGTGCTTAATGATGTTCCTTTTTTGTTCAGATTTCTCACCAATACTAATTTAATAATAGTTTCAAAATTAACCTAGTTACAGCGATTTTTTTAACAGTGTAGAGAAATTTCGTCCTTCCTAAGCAATAGTCTCGTGTCTAGAGAACTCTTGGTAAACAAAAGACGACGAGTAACTCTTAAACACTCACTTGGTGACAGCAACACCAACAGTCACAACATTTACCAAATCAGCCTTTATTTAGTGTAAATGCAAATATCGCGTCGTCTATCCCGAACGGGTGGGTCATAACATTTGCATAGCGAACGAATCTCACGATTAACATTTTTATTAAACAAGGATTAGGTGTAATCCTTTTTTATTCGACAATTAGAAACGTTATCGCAGCCATGAACGCGCTCGTAAAGAGTTGAAGGTATCGACTGTAATTAACCAAATAGCTCCTATCTCTAAGATAGACGGCTTCCTAATTTAACTCTTAAGTCTTATTTCGATGGGCCCTACGTACAAGGGCCAAAGTGTAAAATCCAAACTTTACAGGGCGAGCTGTTAAAGACAAAACCTGCTGTAACTCAGAAGTGGCAAACCCGAGACTTCTGAAACTTGGCACACTTACTAATAACACTCTGCCCTTCAAACACAATGAAAAAAAAACTTATAAAATAATTATATACCTAAAGTTTTTGTACATACGCCCATGTACGTGAATATTAGGCAGATAAAATTTTGTAAAAAAACAGGTAAAAAGATCTACGTGTTACTTTGGCTCTTATACGCGGTCTTCTTTAAAATCGTTAGTAAAAAGTATAGAGTTATAATACTCGTGTATTTAAGCTTTTATATGTATAACTTAAGAGAATTGACTATTTTTCAAGGAAATGGAATGATAATTCATGATTTTGTGCTAGTTTGGTATTTATACGTTGAGAAGTTTGCTGTATCATAAGGGCTTAAGTGAATAAAAAGTTCTATTTTATAGTTTTCTTTCATAATAATCATCATTAAAATAATTTATTTTATGGTTAAAGTAAACAGTAGGACTACTAGAACTACTAGAAATATGTGTAGAGACTTTTACTTACCAAAACACAAATTGACTTTCGAGATCAATAGATTTTTTTTCTGATTTCAAAATCTTGAAAATTAAAATGTGAATTAAAATGTAATTACTTGTAATTATAGGTATATATGCTTAAAATAGAATAATCAATAAAATTTTACTAGTTCTGTTTTTATCAATAGTCACTTTCAGGGGCAGTAGGAATAGTATATATTATATTGCAATACTAAATCTGTTCCCTTATGTTTACGTCTATCTTATTAAAATACTTAAGTTTGTTTGAATTTTCACACGGCTCACCAAAACTCTTTTCTTGTCCCTGTTTTTCATCTCTGCTGCACTAAGGTTTACCGGAATTTTGAGCCCTTTACTTTTAGAACCTATCCATTCTTGACTGTATTGCTCGCGCAATCTCTCTTTGTCCCTTTTTTCAAATACTTTTTCTTTCTGGAATTTACCGGCGTGTAGGGTTCATCCTATGAATGTTTGCAAAGATTGAGGTAAAATTAAGATACGTAAGCCACGGAAGGTATAGCTTCTTTGCCAAAATAATACTGCCATCAGGTGAAAGAATAGGAGTATCTTTGATGTTGTTGTCAGTGTTAATAGAAATTGACACAGTAAAATTTTGACTCTATCCAACAATATCCTACTCTGTTGGCATCGGTGGTAATATTAGTTACTGTATTGTTAACAGTACAGACTACCATTAAAGTATTGTAAAACTTCATCAAACTCGTTCAACAATATCGAAAGTGGAAATTTCAAATGTCCATCACCGTTGATATCATACAGTCTAATTTATGAGGTTACTATAGAGATGAATATTCAGAGAGAGCGTCTGACATTGTTAGTGTTGTTTGTCGGTGTGATTGGGTGACGGTTAATAATTTTAATAAAACGCGACTAGTTCGATGGATCGGTACCTACTGTTAAAAATCATGAGCGGGTAATTCGAAGAACCCGAGCTGCAAAACTAATGTGATGCCCTACTTCAGTCTACTCATGATCACGGTCGCTGCAACGCGGCCGAAATAATTAAATTAAGATTATAATCTTAGGTGATTTAGTCCTGCATAGTAATAATTATGTGGTGACATTCGGTTTGTTTGATTAGGTTCTCTCGAGAAGAAAATTATTATTTTCATTTTCGAGGTGTGTGAGATTTTTATATCGCTTTGGCAAGTTTTATTTTGCAAGATTTCTAAGTTTACTCAGCGTATAAATCTTCCCTGAACGACAACTAACATTTCAAAACCAATATCAGCTAAATCGGCCTAGCCGTTCTCGAGTACTAACGTGAGAGTACGAGCGAGATTGAAGAACTGGATATTTTATTTAATATGCGTAATTCGGAATTTTCTAATATTTCACTAGCCTCAAAAAGTAGCAGAGAAGCAAAAACAACATAATTTGCCCATTGAACATACTAAAAAATACCATAATATTAAAATAATAACTTCGGCCTAAGTGGTGTTTACCATAATATTACACGTATAGGGGCCTATCTACCAGATTGGCCTCTAATAGTAAACATCACAATATTTTACAGAATACATAAAAAATAGATGTTCTGACTACATTTGACTTAAAACATAGGTTTGAAATATACCAAAATGAACCGCTGGGAATTTACCGCGTAAAAGTATCAAACGTACGTTAGGCCCTTATACGTTAAAATTACGCCCAGTTAGGCCCTTATGGTACGGCAAAAACTTGTAGAATAATGAAAAAAATGGGTTTTTTTAAATCCAGGATTAAACTACATACTTTATAGATGCCTAAAATGCAAAAAAAGCAAAATTGAAAAAAATCACTTTGGCCCTTATACATAGGGCCCATCGATTTAGGTAATGCGCTGATTCTATTTTGCGTTGAATAATCCGATTCGGGTAAATTAATCAGCTCGCTTAATCTTGTTAAATTTTTGGTGTAATTTTATAAAACATTTTGAAGCCCATTCGAAATTTAAAAACAATGTAAAAAGAAAGCTATTAGTAATAAATAATAAATTAGTCCTCAGATGCAATACGCTTATTTTGTATTTTCGAGCCCTACCAAAAATACTAAAATGACAAACCCTGTCAATATTCCTTGCAAAATTCAGCACTACCACTAACACGGCTTTATACTTTAGCTAAAATCACTTTGATTAAGGCCCTATTTTTGATGCATATTTAAACCAGCTAACACTTACAATTTCACAGATTTTGTATAAATATTTCGTCAAATTTTTACTGTTCATCAAACAATAACATAAACTATTATATTATGTTTACACATGCTGAGACAAACACGTGAACAAATATGCGTCTCTTTGAGTTTAGGACATTGCTCGTACAAATACAAACGACACATAAATATCTTGATTCATCATGCCGGCTAGACTGTATACTCTCCATAAACTATTTAAGTATACCTTTTAAATTCCGATGCTGTATACCTTCTGAATCTTAACTTCAGTATTTTATTCCCCGAGAAGTATTAAAGTTACTCTAAGTAAATCGTAAAAAGGTTGACTGTGAGTCCTCCAATTCGTACAAACTGCCAATAAAGTGTGAGGTTTCGTCTCTGAACGGTAATAAACTATTGGAATACAGTAATGTTGTAATAATTCTTATGCTAGCCCTGTGCTTGTCGTTTGGTGAAAGACGTGGGTAATAAAGTATTTTTTCACATTCAAAAAGAAAATCGTGGGGTAAAAATATGACACTGATTTTAATTTAGCGTTCGTTATATCTACCTTGAATTGATTAGAATTAACAAGCCTTACGAATTTGATCGTGTTAATAAACTATACGAAGTTGATTGATATTTTTTTTTCGCCCATGTTTAAGCAGTCAAAAATGTTTATTTCAGTATAAAAATCGCAATCAGACATGATTCGGGAAATTTGCAGGTAGCATCAAATTAAATAACTAAATAAAGTTAAAAAATATTTAACAACCGCATATCTCGTACATTTCATAAAAACCGTGAGATAAAATCGATGCAGATATGATTTATGGATCTCGTTACAGGCGGCTAAGAAATAGGTGAAGGTATTTTAAGCGACAGTCTAGCAACCTGTGACTATTACCTCTTAACATAAAACCTAAAAATGATAAAATGACAGGCAACAGTTTAATTAAATATCGCAGAAACAAAACACTACAGTGATGACTTAATCTTCATCCAAATAGATGACGAAACATAGTCAAGGCTTCTCTCCGAAATAAAAATCCCCTGTATCGTATGCCGTGCTCGCACAGAAGTCGATAACCCTGATAGAAGAGTTGATTTATTGGATCCCAAGCCACCTGTACTTGCCATTCATCGCGCGTCTAGAAGCTTCTTCGATTACACTCGCGATTTCCATCGAGCCAACCAAAAACGACGTATGTGCCTTTTATTTTCATACCCCCTTACCCTCTTTTAGTAAACTAGACTTTTCACTCGACACGTTCAGAACTTTGCGATAAACTTTCAATTCTAAGACCGAGGCTGAGCATGAAATCTTGTAGTTTTGGAGTTAGTTAATCAAGTACGTAGAATACAACCTTTCGTTGTTTATAGTTGTTGTTGTTTATACACTGACGCAGGACCGGGCCAAGTGAAGTGGAAATGAAAATCGTTTTACTTTATTCAGCAATATAAATGGGTAAAACTCTGTACTATTTTTAACACGCACGTGTATTGAACTTTAGACGTAAAGGTAAAAATGTAAAAAAAAATAAAGTCACTAAATCAAATTGCCCTTCCATACTGAAAGGAGGCCTGTGCTCAGCAGTGGGACGTATTAAGGCTGAATGATGATGAAAATCACATTTTACAACAACCGCCGGGGACTGTACCACGGTATCAATCCTACCTAAACATGTCTGCAGGGAAACAATCGCAGAGGCAACTTACTAGTCCTCATCCATTCTACAGCACTCATGTAGGCATGTAAATGACACTGAATCTCCATAATTCCTGATTGTTCTGGCAAAAGGCATCTGCGAAACGTGCGTCTGACGTAAATGACCAACGAGCGGCACACACAAGCGGAAAGTGCGTCGAGGCGCGTCACCATCGCATGTCATATTCATGCGTGCATTCTCCACAAGGCGGGCCTTTGTTTGGCATCATGACGATTTTCATAATGTTATGAGTGGCATAATGATCGTAAGTCATAATTAAAATGGTAAAGAAAATACTCATTCGAACCATTGGTGTTTAAGTAAATTTATTCAGATTTTCATATCCGACTTGACGCCGTTTGAGCCGATAGTTATACAAATACCTATTCTTAAATTATTGTAACTAGTCGTATTGTATTCTAGCTTGTCGCCTAAAATATACCTTAACCTATAGGTATCCTAAGACTCCTAAGTCGCCTGCCTCGTAAGTCTAAAGCCGGCACCATTTTTTATTTACATCTAATCAAATTAATGTAAGATTTCAGCCAATTCTATGGTTCTTCAAATTTCGTCTTTGATAAGCACGTTATGCCTTTATTCCATGGAAAGCTTCGAGATTTACCGGCGAGAATTCATACCCCGTTCAAATTAATCTCCCTGTGGCAAGACTTTGCTCGTTTATCAAAAATATTCGCTAGCTCTGGCTTTTTTAACCGAGCAGAATTATCTTGCGTAATTTGGCAAGTTCAGTTGTAAAACTTCGTACGACCTTTAACTAAAGAAAAGAGTCAACGTCAATGGAATCACTTGTTTATTACGTCTGTGTAGGATAAGAATTTTAGAGTAAGTAACGTTAAATAAATTTCCTTGTTTGCATTCGGAGGGATCTCCTTTATGGTAATAAATCGAAGTTTGTTATTGTAATTGTAAATACACACAATCGCGCTTGTAATTAGAGAAAATCATGACTTTTTCACGTTTCGTAGCCATTAGCTTTGTTTTTAGCTTGATTTTTATTAGATTTATGTTAGACAGAACATAGTGTATCTAAACATACATGGACAAAAGGAGGACAAGTATTGTCGGGTTTAGAACCCCTCTAACATCTTTCCATATCTTCCGTTGGTATTGAAGGAGGCTTAGTTGCCTGGCTTTAACTGGGACCCTAAAATTGATGCCAAGACGCTTCATAAGCGTAAAATCAGGGTTTTGTCTATGTGGTGTTTCATGTGCTCTGCCTATCCCATTAGGGAATACAAGCGTAATATATGTAAGTATGTATGTTCATAGTCACGAGATCGTACGGGGTGTAATAGTACATAGACGGCAGGGGGAGGTATTTAAAACCGAGATAAGAGGAATATTTAATTTCGCGAAATGGACAGGTACTAAGCTCATAAGTACTTAAGTTTTTAAGCTCGAAATTAATGTATTCGCAGTATGTTTTTGGTGACTGATATTGTAAATCCCCAGACGTATCGCGGCCATTAAGGTCTGCTTAGGAAAATAAATTAGTATAATGCTGCAATTTCCAACACAAATCTCTATGAAGTTGGCTAAATGAGTTACGCTTGTTTCTAAAGAGTTATCATTCTCCCAATTATCAAGGCAATAAAATTAAGAACTTGCCCTTTAATGTTGTGACTTAATTATACTTTCGGATTAATTTTCTTTGTGTTTCGGAATGGTCTTTTTGATAATCTTGGGCCAAAGTCTTTCGGACTTAACAGGATTCAAAAAAAAAAACGCTGTTTTTGTTAACTTCAACGATATGCTTGATATAATTTGAACATTTACCTACTATTTGTTTTGATTTTTATTAAAAAAACAAACTTTACATACTTAAGTACAGTATGGTATCTAAGATTTGATAAGTATGACACATGCAAATCACACAATAAGCATCTATTATTTTAATTAGGGCAGCAGACCTGCGCTAAAATGAATTTTGACGTGACAACGTCTTAAATTAGGTTGCGGCTGGGAGTCACTTATGAAAAAGTGTAACGCTCGGTAACGTTACGATGACGTCACCGAACGAGAGAGAGGCCCGCAGTGTTAAGGAGGTGGCGCTTCGATAGTGCGAAGCCTCTATGGTATCATGTGAGACGTCAAACGCAGACATGGACAGCTGTCACGATTGGGAGTTGACGTGACAACGTCTTAAATCAATAAATATTCTACCGAGAAAAAGACGTTGTCACGTAAAATCTTCGCCCGTAAAACCGACTTTACAGGCAACCATTTTTTTATTGTCAAATTCTAATAACTTTGAATCGACCCGTGTCCGATTTAAATTACATTTCATCGGTTGCCTAAACTAACTACGATTAGCATAGATTGAGCTTCTAAATCCAACAACCTTAAACTCAGTTATTTCGTTTCAATTAAGCCAAATTAACGTTTACAAATTGGCCGGCGACTAATAAAATAAAGGATATTTAATCCCTAACAGCATCAGCAGACAATAAGTTTCACGCTCTGAAAAGAGGCGAAGATTGGAAAAAATTCAAAGCACTTTTTGTCGAAATTCGTAAAAAAATGTTTTGTATTGTGAATGGCGCACAATGGTGGATGGAGGAAATGAGAGTCTGGGTGGAGGAGTGCTCAATTTAACTCGCACGTTCGCTCCGCCGCCCGCCCCCGCGCGCGCTCATGTCACGAGCGGCAGCGGGACCGCGACGTAAGCTTCATCATCACCATTCATCATTTTCAGCCATAAGACGTTCACTGCTGATCATAGGCATCCCCTTTAGACTTCCATGAAAACCTGTTGGAAGCGACATGCATCCAGCGTTTGCCGGCGACTTTTATCAAGTGTCTGACTATCTTGTAGGTAAACGTCCCACGCTGCGCTTGCTGGACCTTGGTCTCCACTTAAGCACTTTTTGACCCCATCGGCCATCCGCTCTTCGTGTAATGTGGTCTGCCCATTGCCACTTCAATTTGCTAATCCGGTGGGCTACATCGGTGACTTTACTTCGTCTACGGATCTTTTCATTTCTGATTCGATCGCGTAGAGACACCCCAAGCATAGCCCTCTCCATAGCTCGTTGAGCGACTTTGGGCTCTGAGATGTGGCCAATAGTGAAATACCACATTTCAGTGCCCAAAGTCATAACTTTAACACGCTCTGATTAAAACCGGCCAAGTGCGAGTCGGACTCACGCACTGAGGGTTCCGTACACACTGATTACAACGCCATCTAGTGACGGATTTCCGAACTAATGATAAATTTTTATTTTTATTCATTAAAAAAAAACTACTTGGTACATTTTGTTCAAACCAATTTTCGTTGGTAGTTTTTATGGTAATGTACATCATATATTTTTTTTAGATTTATCACTCTTTTATTTTAGAAGTTAGAGGGGGGGGACACAACTTTTTCAACTTTGGAAGCGTCTGTCGCGCAAACGATACACTTTAGAAAAGTATGATGTTAGAAACCTCAATATCATTTTTGAAGAGCTATCCATAGATACCCCACACGTATGGGTTTGATGAAAAAAATTTTTTTGAGTTTCAGTTCCATGTATGGGGAACCCTAAAAAATTATTGCTTTTTTTTTAATTTTGTGTCAAAATCTTAATGCAGTTCACAGAACACATCTACTCACCAAGTTTTATTAGTATAGCTCTCATAGTTTCCGAAAAAAGTGGCTGTGACATACGGACAGACGGACGGACGGACAGACGGACAGACGGACAGACGGACAGACGGACAGACGGACAGACATGACGAATCTATAAGGGTTCCGTTTTTTGCCATTTGGCTACGGAACCCTAAAAACTTTAGTCTTGAGGCCCGCATAGTTCGTATGTTGTGTGTTACCAGGGCGGCCAGGGCCAGCCGTCATGGGACGTAAGCTTGGCACGGCAAAACACTCTAGTCGCCTCGCGCGCGGGATAGCAACCTGTCATTTTCTGACGTCTCTGGTTAGACAGTGACAGGGACAGTACAGTCTATCTCGCGAGTATCTCTTCTCGCGCCCTGTTGAACTCAGGCGGCAAGAGTTGCCATTATAAACCGCATTTATTTATGACTCATGATATCGATGTTCTACAATAAAGTTACGTAATGGCTACAAAACGTTAATTGCTAGAATTTAGATTCGATAGCTAATGTTTATCTTTAGATTTATAGATACATATGTATTATTAAATCACGCCGGTTTTGGTGTATGTTTTAACACAGATGTCGACTAAAACACTTTCTTATGATATCCACGACAATTGTTTGATTTATTCGACCGATAACTACTTCTTTACTGAATTTTCTTGCTAATTATTGGCTGTAAACTTTAGAAACTTTTTTATGTGTAATTCGAAAACAGTTACTTTAAATGAAAGCCTAAGAGTGTTACGAGTGATACTTAGATTACATTCATACATACATAATACATATCCTCACGCCTGTATTCCCGAGAGGGGT
This sequence comes from Adoxophyes honmai, assembly GCA_005406045.1. Lineage (NCBI taxonomy): Eukaryota > Metazoa > Arthropoda > Insecta > Lepidoptera > Tortricidae > Adoxophyes > Adoxophyes honmai. The sequence goes on from BHDV01007533.1 coordinate 17,351, forward strand.
AGGCAGAGCACATGAATTCAAAAATCCAGTGCCACGTTTAGTGATTTAGATTGCAAAACACTAAAACAAAATTAGGCTCTTCCGCTGCCCGCTCGAGGCTTGCACTGCCTTCCTGCATCCGCCCTACGCCGCTTGCACCTCAAATGCACTGACAATCACACTGGCGATATGACACTTCGTTACACAACTGTTTGGTTTATGCTACCAAAACTGCATGTGCATATCGAGTCGGTGCGACGTCGACAGTCAGGTATTGGCTGAAAATTGAGGACGAGACTCTCATCTGTTTCTGTTGTTAAGTCATCAAAGAAAAACTTCGAAAAAACATACATTAAGGAACTAAACTTCACAGGTCTTGTGATCCGATGTTTGAGATTTGCATCATACAAACATCTGCCCCGACTGGGAATCGAACCCGCAACCGTATGCTTCACAGTCCGGTACTCTTAGTCGTTATAATACATGCATACATATTCTCACGCCAGTATTCCCAAGAGGGGTAGGCAGAGCACAATTTACAATTTTACACAATTGAACATGAAAACACAAATGAGAAATTTTACACAATTCAATACGCTACATTATAATTAAACAGTGAAATAGTTGGATTGAACTTAAATTTAACGTTTGTGACGGTTAACTGTGTTGTATGTTTGTCATCTGACGTGAAATTACTGTTGGGTTAGTTTCAACTTCAAACCAGTTTTAGGAAAAGTTCAAAAAAAATCTTCGATAAGTTTGGCGCTGGCAGAGAGTTAGTGAGAAGCTTCATTTTATTTTCTCTTATGTACAAAAATTATATTGTACTATAAATCTAGACTTATTAATGAAGCATTCTTGGTGCGTTCCGTCGAAATTATCTTTATTGTAACCAACGCGTAATTGTTTAATCGTGATTAGAATGTTATTCAAACAAGCACAATCCCAACGATTTCCATGAAAAGTAAACTTCTCTAGACCTTTGATCCTATGAAGATTAGAAATGAAGTTCACAGGCAGGTGCGTCAGTCTGTTGTTATTGAGAAGAACGATTTTGATGGAAGTACCGGCAAACGCGTTGAAAGGAACACTCTCAATCTGGTTGTGAGACAGGTCGACTTGATTCAAATCTTGTTTGTTTTGAAATAACGCTTCTGGAATATACTTCAGCCTGTTGTTATTCAAATCAATTATTTGTATATAACGTAAGGGCTTGAATAAGTCGGCATGCAAAAATTCTATGTAATTAAATGACAGACTTAAAATATACAGATTTTCGGCACTCGCAAAAGTCATTGCGTCAGTGATATTTGATATTTGATTATAGTCTGCGAAAAAAAAATTCAAATTGGAAAATACCCTGTTACTGAAAAAAGGTGGTATTCTGTTCAAAGAGCCGTAACTTAACTCCAAATCGCTTAACTTCTCCAACCCAGCTAGGAAGTTGTCCGGAGCGTCGGAAATATTAACATGGCTGTATGTTAAATGATCTAAATCTTGACATGTTCGGAACCAATTATACGGTAAATTTCTCCATGACATCGCAGATATTATGGAGAGTTTGAATAAATGACAGTCAAATTTAGGGGCAATTATGTTCACAATGTTGGACTCTATCTGTAATCCAGCCACGCCAAACATGTTCTGTAAATCTACGGTTCTTGGGACACTGCAGTTATGCAAGTGGAGATTATTCATTCTTGTTCTAATTCGCAACGGCTTCATGAACATTATATTATTTCGGGTTGCATTGCAGTCAGACCAATAATCATTGTTGTCGCAAGCAACGTCGCACGCGCACAGCGCGCAGACCACCACGAGCCACAGCGCGCCGCCTGCCATGCCTGCAACAATTGAATAGTTCTTCTCTTAAACCTGAAAAATGGCGACCATTTTTGGAATTTTGCGGATTTTATAACTTCTATTTAACTATAATCTTTAAAGCATTAGTAGAGTGGCGATAATTTTAGGATAAAAATTATCTCAAAATTAAAATAAGTTTGATAAAAATTTCGTTTAACATCTACGTTTCATCAGTTTTCGGAAAAAGTATCATAATCCATAATAATCTTTAAGAACTTTTCACAAAACTGCCTTAAATGAACGATTTCGTTTGCAAGTAAACGTAGATGTTTTTCTAACAATTTGTACACTTGATGTCATATTATTTTTTTCGACTAGAGCAATAGTTTAGTAACAACAACCACAGATTTAATAAAACATAAAAAATGTTTTCGCTGATTTCGAAGACTTTTATTTGTTTTATTATGGTTTTTGTACTTGTTTTAATTTGACAATAGTTTAATAATTGAAAAATAAAAAAAAATACCGCAACAGACGGCCAAATTTAAAAAAAAAAGTTTTAATGTAAAATTTTGGGAAATTTAAAAAAAAACTTAAAAAATCAATAACTCAAGAACCGTTAATTTTCGGCCATACATATGATGGTTTAAAAATATTGCATTTTAGCTCCTCTATCAAGTCCTACCAAGAATACGTTGAGTTACCAGTAACCCTGTATGTATTATCCGATCAAAATAATGTTTGACTAAAAAAGTAATTTAAAACTTTACATGAACATAGGTTTACCAAAAATTATGAGGAATTATGAAATTTCCCAAAATTTTATTTGATAAAATAAAAGCCAACAGATTCACAAAGGTGCAAGTATTTATACCAAGTATTTAGAGTTTAGAAAAAATATTTTTGTTCACGATTTAGAAGTCACCCTGCATTAAAAACAATGCGTCAAATGCGTAAAATTTTGATTAAAAAAAGAGTGGTTTTTCTGTACATACCTATTCTATAATAATACTTACCAGTTAGATTTTTATTGGTTCACTAAAGTTGTCAATCTGCTTCAATGTCGGACAATGCGTCCAGTTGTTTGCAAATGAAATATGTTACTGTGCAAAACGAGCTTCCTGTAGACAATTTATTGACTCGCGTTTTTAAGCAAATTCATCCTTGTGCCATTGACGCAAAAGATTACTCGGTAAAAATATCGTTGTTCAAGGAATATTCTGTGTCGTTGTTACTAGATAGTAGGAAAAAAATAATTAATTGAATTACGCGCTGTTGAAAAGAAATACGTCACGGCACAAAAAACTCCTGTACCTACAACATTTTTTATACGATGTTTAAAGTACAATAGATAGATAACTTCGTTTAACTTAATTTCAAAATTTATTGCTAAGATCCCATACATTTTCACTGGCATTTGGCATACGGCGGCAATTCAACTTTGCACTGAACAAGCAGCGCTCCCAAAAACATATTACTTCGCTTCACTTTACGCAGTGCTCCGAAATTTTACGCCAGCCCTTTGAACTCATATTACGTATTAGCATAAAGCCCATAGAACGACCTAAGCTTTTAATTAATTACTGACCATCTACATTCTCATACCGAAAGTTATGGTTTTCCCATTTGCATATTACACGCTGGCGGTATTTATTTTTGAGAAAAACGCGGATGACTCCAGCCGGGTTGTGAGCTGGGAGCTTATGCCGGAAGAATGTTTTTTTTTTCATTATTAGTCTTACTCCGTCGATGCGAAGTTTTGTTACATACTTTGAGTGAATATGTACCTAATATACAAAAATACACAAACCTACTTTTCTTGCTAATGCCTGGACGTATTCTCTTGATTGTTGTTGTTTTTATTGATTGTCAATGTATTTTTTTATTCTCACAACACATTTAATATTTTGTCAAAAAGGGCTTTCATTCGTACGTTAACTTTACGCCTGTATTTCCAAATGGGATAAGCAGAGCACACGGAGCGTTATAATAATATAGTTAAACCAAAGACTTACACTATTCTCATACCCGAACTTACATAACGCTTTAAGTGTTTACTTGTAACGTAATCGTTAAACTTTACTCGACTTAATTTTTAGACGACAACTAAAAATAAAACATTTTTGCGGTATCATTCAAATTACAAGTAATCTAAAATACATCATAACAAATCAGTTGTTAAGAAGAAAGCGAACTTTTATTCGAACCCAAACGAACACACTTAATTGCAGTTTACTTGCTTTGTGTCTAAACAATAGCAGAGCACACAACGTCCCCGCAAAAACTCATAAATATTACTAACCTTAAAAAAATAAAGCGTAAACAAACAATCTCCGGGGAGAACTAATTTATGCGGCTCTCTCGTCGAGCGGAAGAAAGACGCTCTCGGAAATCTCTCTTTTATGTTTTGGCAAAGATTTAATATAAAATTACTTTCCACATTATCATGTGAGCCTGGTAGAGATTGCGGGGCACGACTCCTTGAACGAACTCTTTAGAGTTCCTTAGGCGTGATTGAAGAACTAAACAATATCATCGAATAGATTAGGTGCAAGTGTGAGTCTAAGGGTTTTGTTAAAGTTTAGGGATATGATTTCAATAATACAGTTTAATTTTGCTGATGAAAAACTTTAATTGTTTAGCATCTATAAAGTGGTAGTTAATATAGGTAGGCACCATAAAAAATATTATAATTCATCAGGTCGCTACCCACTACCGGGTCATCGAAGCTTGCTAGCTTGTCGCCCAAAGCATATCTAAACTTATGTCCTTAGTCACCTCTTACTACACCCAAGGAAGAAATGGGGAGGTGCTGTTTGATCCCACCATCACACAGGTTCAGGTAAAAATAGAGACAGAACCCGAACTCGCTACACATCGGTCTCTGATTTACTATCTCATGCGTGACAGCTGGTGAAGCCGACGGCAGGGCGGCGACACACTGGGTCCCACTCAATGGAATACAGCCGTTTCATTACATTAACATGCCAATGCTTGACAGTAGAAATTCCCACAAGAATTCGTATATATAATTTTGACCCATCTAGACTCTAGAAACTCGGTAGATGACGACTCCTGTGATATTATTGTCTAAACTTTAAACAGTAACATCACACATTTAGTCTAAAGTAACAAACTAAACTCCTCGACTAGTTTTCGACGTCGAAGGTTAGCCAATTTTTGCAGGTAATAAGTAGCATACTCATATAATATGTCAAATATCTGAAAAAAGGTACATTGGATCGCCTGTGAGCATAAAATTGATGACTTGGAACACCAAAACTGATGTTTTTTTTGTGTTTGATGTGGCCCTATGTATTGAACGATTTTTTGGACTCTCAGAAACGATAAATAATGAGACATGAAAAATAAGGGATTAAAACATACGCCCTGATGCAAACAAGGAAACAGGTTAAGGAATGTTTTAGGCGACGTGTCAGCAACTTGTCATTATTACACACCTCTTTCATCTATTGTTCTTCAGTACCTACAGAACGTGAAATAAGTTCTCTGTAACTATTCGTTGTGTCCGAACCCTATTTAGAAATAGAGGCGTGATGTTTACGTACACCTAACTTGAAAAAAAAAATGTTTTTATGTAACCAAAGTAAAGGGAATCAATTGAAGCACTCAGTATATCACGCCCCTACAGAGCGATTTCCTCAATCTCCTTCTTTAATCGCATCTCGCATATGTAGACGTTTGACTCCCCTCATATTCCTTTGATTATTGTATTAGGACCGAAACGAGGGCAGGAAAAATTGTACACTGAGCACTTTTTGTGTCATTTAATTTATTTATTGTCAGCGTGTAATAAATGACGTTTTGCATGGCTGGCGACAGGAGATTGTATGAGAGGAATGACGGGGATTTGAGAGTGAGCAATCAAAAATGAATTAACGGCAGGATTGTATGAAAAGATGAAAATTTGAATTTGTAAGTAGGCCTAGCCTAAGCTAGGCAGTATGCAAAATAACCATTTGATTCTTATAATTAAGATTTAACTTTAATATTGTCGGATTTCTTGGAAATCATTGTCATACTTAGATACAAAATTAAAAGTCCTAAATAAAATGAAATATAAGTATGTATTCTTTATTTTTAATAACAAGAACCGTTGACGATAATTTAAGTGCAAACATGCATAATTTTATAATAGTGTTTCCCAAACTTTGTATTGATCCGACCTGAAGTTTTGCACACTATTGTTTCGTGACCCACTTAATACTTTTAAACTGTAGCTCCATTTGTAGCTTCCATTATTAAAAATAATACCTGGTATTTTATTTCGATGGCCTGATATCCGGTCGCGACTCATAATTTGGTAGAGATATTCATTTTATATTACAGTTCGCATACCTACGAGTACTTAGACAAAACTTAACGACAATTTCATAATTTGGTACCAGACCAGAAATACATTCTGTTAAAAATACACTATAAACATAATCATAAACTGAAAACAAAAGCAAAGCGACACCTATGAGGATTTCGTAAATTCATTTTATGTGCATTTTAGTACGACATAAAACTCAACCCGCAACCGCAGTCTCAAAATCTCGAACAAAACTTAATAAATAAAAGCTCTAAGACGAGCAATTTCGCCGTGAGCTAAAAACAAATAAACGTCAATCCTTAAAAACGTATCTGTGTTAGAAGCTCATGTGTTTATATGAAGGGGGATAGCCGTACAAAGGAAAGCAATTTAACAAAATAAAAAATGCTATATTGGAATCGGGAGAGAAACAAATGATACGGGAAATGCTTTAAATCACTCCCATCGATGTGAAATTGGAAATTGCATAGATTCGAATGAATTGATTGTTGGATTACTTGAGGGCACGGTTTGGATTTTAGATCGGGAAAAGAACCCATATCAAAATACTGGTTACATTCCAAAATACTTCATAACGTTAACCGACCTTGGTTACCTAGAATACCTGAAGCCTTCATTGTAATCTTAGTTTCAGTCAGTTATCCCCTTTCAGGCTACCTAATATGTCTTTATTATATTACTTAATCTACGGCTATGTCTTTAATATTCCAACTACAAGCTCAAAAGCAAAAAGCAAGGATAGCCTACAGTAAGAAAACTGAATGCCTGAACTAGTTGCATCATAATCGACATCGACACAATAATTACATAAAAATTTTGATAATGTACCTATTAATATTGTGACTTTCATTATTCAACTGTCACATAAATAATTACTAAAACATACTCCTGCTAATTAAATAAACTGAAAATGTGTTAATTAATTGCAATTTTTCCAATATAATTTGTTATAAATATGTTCCAGTTTCCAGAGTTAATTCTGTTGTTACGGTTGTAAATTCCACGCCAAACAAAATTTTACTTCCCACCAAAAACTGGTTGTTTATTCACGTAGAACAAAGTCGGGGCGATGACAAACGAGAAGGCAAATATGAGCCGAATATTTAAATTTGAGTAGAATTCGAAAAATTATAGCCATCCCAAAAATAATAGCCATTGTTTGAATTCATCCCGTTCAATTGATACAGCGCACTATCGAAATTGGTTTCGATAATATTTGCCCCGAAAAATTGGGTATAAATTCATGTAATTGCTTTATTTAATGTCGCTGCTGAATGATATTCACTCGGGGTTCTTCAACGTTAAATGGATTTACGGCGCTATCTGCAATTCATTATCAAAATGGAAGAAATTATTTTTAGCTATCGAGCTCAAGCCATGTGTCATTTTTATTTCACAATGGATAAAATAGTCAATAAACTTAACCTAACCTTAGGATTTGTAACCTTAGTTATTGGACATGACCGATGATATTATTAGGATTACCTATTAAGGTATCGATAGTGTGTCACAAATTGGCCCGAAGCATGTCGAGCTAATCTCGTTATAAAAACGTGAGAGTATCTGTTTTATGTTTAAAATTAACAATCGTAAAGTTGTATATTTAATCATGTGATGTTTTCAACCACTTGTGTGAAACTAAACGATAGCGTTTATTGTTCAAATAATAAACAGTTTTTTTCATCTCTCATACTGCAAGTGACATATGACAAAAAGTGCTCCAAACCTTCTTCATCATTTTGGTAAAGTTCCCACATTTCCAGACGACTGAGCTGAACTAAAGTCATAAAGTTTATGCAGTGACAACATATTTCACCGGCGTGCCTTTTATTAGACGCTGATGCAGAGTAAATAAGACAAGTTAACTAGTTTTCTGGATAAACAGGCATAAACGGGACCTTTTCAGGGTTTTTACAAGCAATGTTTAGAAGAACTTCATGTCTTAGAAATATTAAGGTATGAAACGGGCTACAAACTTGTTACTATTAAATACCTCTTTTATTTAACTTAAAACCTAAAAATTATACTAAAAGTGGTTGCGAAACGTGAAATAATCTTGATTTGGCTATGTGACGTTGCATGAGCGCTACCTACCTCATTTGGAACACAGGCATGATGTATACAGGATGGCCGGAAATTTACCGTGATTAGGTATTTCAACCCCGTAAAATAGTTCCTGAAAATTTTCATTATTGACCTTGTGGGACACAAATGTTTCATCGCTTTTTAAGTCATCTCGCCCAGTGTTTTACTTACCTTACCTGTGTATGGGAACACAAGTTCCGTTACTCGGCACGTACGCTCCTGCAAATCGTTCGACATTGCAATGCTATGCGGTTGACTTAGAGTTCGAAGGTTAACTGGAAGAGATCCCCTCGGGGTAAGTTCGCCTTTGTGCATAAGGCTGTTCTCGTGTTAATTGTTTTATGTAAGTGTTTTTGTGTACAATAAAGAGTCATACAATACAATACAATACAATACTTAGAGCCGGAGTACAAAAGACTGGACGATATTTTCCGATTTTCGTAATTTATTTTAACTCAAAAAAACCGAGAAAAATCTTCACAGTAATTTTTAGACACGTTTACCCGACCACAGGTTTAAATATGCACGGTCAATTTCCGGCCATCCTTTATTTCACTTAAAAATAACATATACTAAAAGTAGCTTATCTGTAAACCTACTCTGCAGCCAGATGATCGCCAGAGCCCCTTTCCTCGGAGTTCAAACTTGAGCCGGCTGGTATTGCGAAACTTTTCAACTCAACGAAAATACACCGGAACGCTTTCAGAGGAGATGCCATGGTATGGGAGTTTTTTATCGGGTTCCGCAGATGTGTAGCGAATTAACACTCAGTAAGGGGTCGCCTTGGATTTTGAAAGCGTCTTGTGACGATGACATGCGAAGCTTTTCTATGTAAAAAAACTGATAAGGTGCAACAAGCAGAAGTAAATAAAAATGTTGTTTTGTCTAATATTTCATATAAAACGTTGAAGTTACTCAACTAACAATATGTAGTTCGCAAAATACTTGCTTGCCTCATTTAATTACCAATTTATAATGCAGAACCCAAGCGCGTCGTCTACAACTCCAAATCCGTAGAATTTATCGACAATTCACCAAGCGAATTATTTCCACATACGGGAAATAAGAATTATTTCGTACCTGTGTTAAACTTTGAAGGTACGTTCTTATTTAAAAATAAACCTGCCAAGTGCGAGTCGGAAAACTGCAAAAATTCAGAATTTTTGTATGGGAGCCCCCCTTAAATACTAATTTTATTTTTATTCAATTATTTATTTTTAGAGTAGATATTTAATTAAACATTCTGTGAGCATTTCAAGTATTTACCTGTTACAGTTATTTAAATAGATCCAAAATAGAAAAAAAAAACACGTTTTTTGAATGGGAGCCCCCCTTAAATACTAATTTTATTTTATTTTAATTATTGCCATTTAAAGTAAATATTTAATTAAATATTCTGTGAGCATTTCAAGTATTTACATGTTACAGTTATTTAAATAGATCCAAAATAGCAAAAAAAAACACGTTTTTTGTATGGGAGCCCCCCTTAATTATTATCATTATTTTAATTTTAGTATTTGTTGTTATAGCGGCAACAGAAATACATCATCTGTGAAAATTTCAAATCTCTAGCTCTCACGGTTCGTGAGATACAGCCTGGTGACAGACAGACAGACAGCGAAGTCTCAGTAATAGGGTCCCGTTTTTACCCTTTGGGTACGGAACCCTTAAAAAGGTTTTTAATGAATGCGTTTCGCGAATGTCGTCGAGTACTCCATTACCACTTTTGATTTATCTAACTTTAATGATAGGGAATAACTTTAATAAGGATGACGTGTGTATTAATATAACATTATTGAAATCATTCCATCAGTTAAATAATGAGAATATAAGGGATGGGACTCGTTTTCTCTTTCTATTGGTACAGAAAAAAATTTGACCGACAATAATTATAGCAACTATTATGACCACATTATGACTAAACGTGTTATGGGAAACAAGGGGGCAGCCCTACAGGCCTAGCACAGCAACGAGCTTCATTTTCTGACGTCTTTAGTTTACGTCTTTAGTTATACAGATATAGTCTATCTCGCGCGCATATCTACCCACGCCTTGCTGCGCTAAGATGCCTGGTATGTGATATAAAGTACGATTCAACCTACATACACTGCATTGCCTGGTTGAACCTTAGATTCAAGGAAAATGGGTGTTATTTAACAGGTCAGCATAATATTAGCATATTGGAAAGCAGAAAAATATTATCTGTCAGCAGAAATAGCTAATTGGTCATCAACTCATGGTCAGCAAACATTTCAAAATCGATCAGCAACTTATGTCATTCAGGATGGCTGTAATTATTTTTGTACTGCATATTAATTATATATAAGCAGCAATAAGCTGTTCCTGTTTTATAAAAATTGGGTAAGCACTCAGAGAGTAAGCAAATTATATAATTATTATTTGCCATAACACGGTTCTGGCGCTTCGCCGGCCGCTGCCGCGGCACGCTCGCTTCGCTCGCTCGACTCGCGCACTGCAAGGTCACGGTTCTACCTAACACTCCTCCTCGCTTCGCTCGTCGTCGTACCTAAATGTAACCTTCCCAGAGGGATCCCTTAATTTCCAATCAATTTATTTGTCCCCTACATTATACACACTGCACACTGAAATAATCTGGATCTAAAATAATCACTGAAATAATCAAGAAGTTATCTAAGTACTTAAGCTATTAGTTATTTTGCTTACCATATTTAAAATATGCATACCAATCAAATATAATGCATATAGACATGTTTTCAATCATAAAATCTTGCTGACCAAGTAATTATTTTGCGGACTGAATGTTTATAATGCAAACTCATGGTATTGGTATGCTGCCTATTAATGATTTAATTTTTGACCATTATCTAAATTATTTGCGGATCAAAGATTGCTGCCTGATTTTTATTATTGCAGACAAAAACTTTGTATGCTGACTAAATTATTTAAATGCTGTTTGGGTTTGCTCACCAAATTTTATTATTGCGTATCATTTAATTACTTCTCAAGGAAAATTAAGTTTTATGGAAATAGTCAGAACCGAGACCTGATGCGATTCAGCTATTCGTCAAAACAACTTTCTATCCTACCTACATGGATCTAATACCTTAAGCTCGGTATGAGCACTAAAGCAATATATCTCCACGGAATATGTAGCTGCTAGCTACCATTTGTGTTTTACGACGTCAGTGAAACAATTTGTATTCGGCAGTGGTTCGGGCTGTAAAAGTACGGATTGCTGTCTGATTCCGAGCAGGTGGACAATCTGATAAGGCGGGAGGTATGCTCTGAGTGTTCTGGAAATTTCGAATGGCAGAAATTTGTTTACTCTTTTAGTTTATTCACGATAAGAAAGACGCGGTCCCTTCTTAAATTGGGTTTTGTTTCGATATGAAAATCATGTTTAACTTAAATACAAAACCATAAAAATAGTCTATTTATAGGTATACGTCACGCCCGTGTTCCAAAATGGGGTAGGTCGAGCATGCTACATAGTCAAAACCATTAACTATTTCACGTTTTTTAGGTTTTATATTAGCAGATACAGAAGCTAGCCTGTCATCTAAAATATACCTAATTCTGGGTATATTCTTAACTTAGTAGTTTTATGCCATGTGGTGTCTGTATTCCTTAGATGTCGTAATTAGCAAAATATTCTAAACTTAACTAAATCCAAAAAGGTCCGCCGTGACATGATGACCAAAAGGCTAGCAGCGTCGCCGCTTCAAACTGACATGCTTATTCTTTGGAACAAGCTGCCATCCCGTTGGTCGCCAGTTCACACATTAATTGGTAACAATTTAATAAATCTAAGCGAACTTCTACTTTTATTTTCATTCAACTTATTCAAAATACAAATCACGATTCTTTCGCTTGCACAATCCAACAATTCTCATGCGATAGATAAAAATATCTACCGTTTTAAAAATAGGGTTTCTCGATTAATAGTAGTAAATCAGATAGCTAGTGCTTTGTTTTGCCCGAAGTTTACATTGTTGCTAAGGTTAAATAAACTCAATTGGATGTCCTACGTTCGGCAAATAAAGCTGCACCCTACCTCTGAAATTCACTCGTTCTTTAAATGTATCATTAGGGTCAGTGCACACTGCTACTGTTTTACCCGTTAATAAAATATGATGTAAGATAGCAATGTTTTAAAATATTGTTATAGTTTTGAGGAAAAATAGCCGGTGAAGTAACCAGAATAGGGCTAATGTCTTAGTCCTTAGCGCTGGTAATGCAATAAAGTCTTAATGTTTTTTTTATGCTCGAGGTAGAAATGTATCATGAAAGTGTTAATAGGAACAACCTGATGTTTTTAACAATTGGCGGGCTCTCTTACTTAGTCAAATCAGCAACGTTTTGGAGTCGTCATAACGATCGCTTCTATGGAGTTTGTATTGAACGACAGAGACATCGTATAGGCTTCAGAGCTATTACCCTCCTAAGGCCCATGGTCCTATCTATAGGACTAATGTCAAAATAAGTTTGAATTTTACATGAATGACACTAAGCCTCAAATTCAAACGATCAAAATTTGGTGCTGGGCCTTAGGAGGTTATAGCGCCTAGAAACTAAAAGCATCGGAAAATTATTTTAAATTTCGCCCTGATTGGACATGATGTGAAAATATTCGACCATATTACGGAAGTTTTGTTTTTCTTTAAACTTTGTTTTTTTTTGGTGAAGTGGCTAGAAGACGTGAAATAGTCTTGGTTTTGACTATATAACGTTTCGTGTGCTCTGCCTACCCCATTTGGGAATACAAGCGTGATGTTTTTACGTGTGTATGTATGTATGCATGTTATTTTTTTAAACTTAGGGTTAGTTTCTATTAAAGCTGTTGCGTACTTGAGACTGCAAGTATGCGAATTTTGTTTTTAGTCAACTAATTTGTTGTGAATTTTCTAAAATAACCAAAAATTACCATATCCGTTCCACTTGAGCCGCCGTTTTGGCAAAACAAAGGGGTATCGTTGCGGAGATCAATGGTAGCCGTGGGCTCGGATGTATTTACGGCCCACTGCACTGTAAATTCGCCGATATCGCGTATCGCCTCCGGGTTCACTCATATTGCGGACACAGAGAATATTTTAACCTCAGTATTATAATTACAGTCACTTGTCTTTTTTATCTGAAGATTCTTGAGCATGTCAGCTTAAAATCAGCATGACAACCATAGGCGGCCGTTCTTTTGTTTTACATTGCTTATTTTGGTCAGTTTGCCTGGGTTGTTTACTTACATAATTGAGACGTTGGGGTAGGTCGACTGAACCTGGAGTTATATAGTAGGTAATTGTTAAGTGTGCAGGTTGTCCTTCTCATGTTTGACAGATTAGTTAATTAAATAATTGAAGCAATTAGGAGATGAAAGTTAACAGTTTTATTGTGAGATTTAGATAGCAAATAATGGGAAGAGAATTTTTTTTTAAAACTAAATGCACTTTATATGTCATAAATACAAATGGCATTTGCATTAAGACCTATTATAAATCTTTGAGGTGACAGATTTACTCAGAGTAAATTAAAGTATTTTTAAGTCGGTCTATTATTATTTATTAGCTTACCGTTTCAAACATGTTCACTATGTTCCGCTGTTGTTGCTCACTGAACATGCATTACCATTATTGTGTTAAAAAACATTTTAAATGAACTCAATTTTATATGATTCTCAATATTAATACTCATTTTATATTTCCGTTACACAACATGGTTGCTGTGTTTTTTATTAAAATTATTTTGACATACAAAACAAATTCAAAATTTTTGAATTCATATTTTTTTTGTTTCCGATAAGTTGTCGAAATTCGTGTTTTTCTAGGCAAATTCAATTCAATAGCGGTATTCACAGAATAGTCCTTATTTTCCCGTACATGCGCAGTTATTTAAACAACATACCTATTGTAGATTCCTTCGATAACTCAGTAAACTAAAGAAAAAGTGTTCAAAACTAAAGAAACCCAAAATCATCCATGGATTGTGAACAATTTTATGTCATGAAGATATTCTTACCAAATAAATTGAAGAACGAAGTATAATTTCAAAGCTACTCTTTTGTCACAAAAGCACGTTATGTTATTAACATTTCATAGAATTTCCAGAAGCCAACAGAAACGCGACTTCTTTAATGAAGACAAGTGAAATATTATTCTGAAGCCAGCACAAATAGCGGACTCGCAGAGCGTAATTAATTTGAAAAATGTTCAGACGAAACAAAAGGTCGAAACGGCAAAGGAATGCTCGACAAAGTACCGATGCTGGTTGTTAAGATTGCAGCAATGTTTCACTAATTGTTAGTAAGACGACTCCCAACCGTTCCCCTTTGTTAACTAAATTAAATTAATCGCTGGGAAATATTTAAATAGAAACTTGTGGAAGATTCTGGAACATTCTCGGGCGTGCAATCGGCGGCGTTGCGTCTAGACCCGTCTTTGGCGTGGTTACTTGCATAATTAGGAGATTTCTATATTAACGTATCCAATCGAGATATTGTTACAGGTTGATAAACTTTGTGTTGTATGAATTCGAGGGAAATTTTCACATAGCATTGATTTTAGCAAGGAGTTAGACGTTATACTATGAAAAGTTAGACTTCAACAGTGAATACTAAATGAGTGACTGAACCACGCGGATGGAGCGGTGGTGCGTAGAGCACGTTTAATAACATCCACCGCAACTCCTAGATGTAGGTTTACAGACTACCCTGAATCCACGTCGAGCTAAACTCATTAAAGACGTGAGTTATCGGTATTTTTCAATATGAATGAGTCTCACGGTAGTTTCACGTTCAAAATTGTTTCATGTTCAACAGTTCATTCACTCTATGTATTTATAACGTTAATCGTTGTCAAAGGAAAGTGTTGTTTAGGTTAGATTTTACAGTCACCAGCACCAATATCTGATACAATAAGGCTGCAAAAATAGACTCTATTACCCAGGCGGCAGTAGGACGTGTCAGAGATTTCGGTCACACCCGTGTTGACAACTTGATTTTCTCGGAATATTTAAGAAATATTTGTAAATTATTTTTGTGCTTGTAAAAAAATTAAAACTTAAATAATGGTTGTGAATAGAATCCTAATCTAAAAACGTGTGTACGAAAAATAAAATCACACGTTATAGCCCTTTTTGTACCACAATAATTCAAAACCTCCCCTTGTAAAAATAACCAACCACACAACACACATTACAAGTCTCTGCTAAGCTCGTAAACTCCTATTACGTTAACGCGGCAACTTTTAATTCCCCGTCAACTGATTCTGAGCGGTTTATGGCCACTATTGCCAGATTAGCTGCAACTTTGTTGCTTGTGGTTTTACTACTTGTTATATACGGCTAGCTTTCACGTTTTTGTTTACATGATATAACTCGATTCCCGTGGGAATTTTGAGAAATGTTACTTACAGTCAAAACTCATGCTACTATGCTATATTTACTAAGTTTTTTTTTCTGTCACATAGGTACAACATCACGCTTGAAATTCCAAACGGGGTAGGCAGAGCTGAAAAAAGTCACAAAGACCAAACTGTGACTGTTTCACGTTGCATTTTCACCTTTTATAACTGTTAGGATTGAAGTCAGTTCGTCACCATGTTTAGCACAATTATGTTTATAGTCAGATAAACGAGGTGCAATAGCGAGCAGTGCCACCCAAAAATACAAGAGCAACGTACAATAGGAGCAAAAAGAATTTATTAATAAACGTATAGCGCACCTGTTACTAAGCAACCGAATTTTCCTCTCTCATAAAAGAAAATCCCTTCCGTCAGTCAGTATCTAATCACATACCGTACAAGAAACAATTGGCCCCATCCTCCTTTTATTGCACATCATAAATGTGACGCTTATTATTTTCTCGTCGTAAAACAAAATAATTCTCTAACAATAATCTGAACCCTCTCTAATCTGGATTCTCACAATAACAGGTTTTATTACGTATTGTAATTCAGATTTTTATATTGCCACACGCTGACAATGCTTTACTGCTGAAATTTAATAGTTACTATGGTAATAACGATGAGATATCCACGCGATTTATTTGTCAAACAATACCAGCGTGACCTTCTGTGTCGCGCGACAGTAACTTATTTTTAATTGCTTTTAAATTATTTAGAACCAGTGCCGTAACTAGGGCGGTGCCAGCGGTGCCCAGGCACAGGGCGCAGACCCTGGAGGGGCGCAGAAATGACCAGACCAGTATCTTCAAGGGCGCAGTTTTGAAAGCTCGCACCGGGCGCATAAAAGGCTAGTTACGGCACTGTTTAGAACTAACATTTTAGCACATTTCAGACGGTTTTGATATTTTTGACTAAGCGGCGCGGCCTCACTTAAACTTACAATCAATATCATAAATACATATTATACACATCACACTCGTATTCTCAAATGGAGTAGGCAGAGAACACAAAACGTTTTAAGTTCAGTAGAAAGCTTTATCATACTTTTTAGGTTTTAAGTTAGATACTCGTAATAGAAGTACAATAAAATAAGTAACAGGTTGGTAGTCTATTGATTAATATATACATACATACATACATATTCTCACGCCTCCTGCATTCCCATAAGGGGTAGGCAGAGCACATGAATTCAAAAATCCAGTGCCACGCTCAGCAAATTCAGGGTAACCAGATAGTAAAACGTATCATTGCAGTGACAGGTTGCTAGCCCATCGCCCACAATACACTAACCCTTTCCCAGAGTCGACTCTTACGTCACCCACGGGAAGAAAGGGGGAGATGCTATTCTAACCCGGCACCACACCATAATGCATTTCCTTAAGGCGAGGTATTCCAAGGGAGACGGAATTGAAGGTTGCAAGATCTAATGTTTTACATACTTTCTGCTAAATGACAGTCTTGAAAAAAATATATGTTATACGTAAAGATATTGCCTAAGGAACGTGCTAATTGGTTACACGATAGGATGTACTTTCCTCGATCATATAAATTCTCGAAAACAGGCAAAAATAAAAACTAAAACCCATTATTTGGTTTTATTCTTTTTAATTTCTACATAATTTTTATATGGAAATATTTATCTTTAAGTACTACAGAGAACCTGCTAAATTATAGTTTTCAATCGATGTTTTTTATTTTTTAAATTCATATTTATTCTAAAACTTGACCGCGTGCCCAACGTATTGACAACCTGCCGCGTCGCCCGCTACCCCGCCTTCGCCTTCTTTTGCGCGAGAGGGACGCGGGGTACAAATCTAGTAGAACCTCGCCTTAATCACATTTTACGATGCCCACGGCAGAGATGGAGAGGTGTTAATCGAACCCAACTCCACACGGGGTAGATAAGTGATCATCTATGTACCTTCATACTTAAAGGTCAGGTTTGGAAAGTCATACATAACGACTAAAATGTTCACATCGACAAATATGTCGTATCTTACGTAAAAATATAAAGGATAATTTTTTATGACGTTGACTTTAATTACTTGTGTGAGCTTGTTTGTTACGGTAGAGTCATGAGAATTCGCTGCGGGGTAACAAATTTTGTAATATTTTCCACTCTTATATAAAAAAGCGTGTAAATAAAAACAGATGGGACATGTATTCAAATGCGAATGATCACAATTCGTCAGAAAGGTACTCAAAGTAATGAAAGTAAACCAATTTCGTTTCACATTTAAAACCCTTGCAAAAATACGTACCTCTATACCGTAAAAGTTAATTTTCTGTCGCATTTACGACTAGAAACAGGGTAAAACATATCCTGCATGAGCAGATAGCGTTGAAAGTAATTACGGTGGGCGCTTTAGAATTAGCGACCTTATTCTTTGGGCAGTAGTTGTGGGATCGCGTTGGAGATGCACAGAGATTTGGGGTGCAATATTATCTCCTTCGCATTCAAATAAATGAGAAAAAACCGGCGTCCTGTGGGCGAACTTTTTAATTCGTAATTACAGGACAGCGTCCAAGCTTTAAGCACCATTAACTTTTTTCTAATGTCTGCTTCCTACGGGGTTCCGTATCTAACGCTCTAGAATTATTCTGCCCTCATTTAATTTAGTTTCGCTTGGACAAAGCGGGATAGCGTTTTTTTTTATTTCCTAAACTCAACTATGCTGTGCTTAAATTTTGACCGAGAGTCACAATCGTCCCTTTTTCCTACTAAATGATACATACAATACATTTATCATGCATGTATTGCCAAAGAGGCAGGTAGGGCAAACTCTACATAGTCAAAACCACTATTATAACACGTATTATACGTAAGAAAAGATTCCAATAGAGATCTCTCTGTCCAGGCAGATGTTATGCCTGGGGACGAAAGTCCGCAGAGAGAAAGTTGGAAGTTGTATTTTATGTAAACGATCTTCGAAACTTTGTTAACGCCATGTCGGATTGTCATTTGACAGTTGATTATGTAGATGATGTTTGTAGTTTAACTACTCGACGATAGGTGGCCCTAGGTGTCCCTACACGTAGCCACATCTGGCATATTTTTAGCTTTTAAGCTAAGAGGTACCACAGTAACTGGTTAATAACCTGTCACCTAAAATATATCTTTACCTATTTCCTTAGTTGCCTCTGTAGGTACTAGGATATGAGTAATGAAACGAACGAATGTTGGAATAATACTGACTATATTAGAAAGAATACATCGATTTTGTAGATGATTAATTGGACACAATTGGAGTGATTAGTTATGTGTAGAGGTTACATCACACCTCATGCTACTTCCACGAAAAAATAAAGAATTTTATTCTAAGCCCGCCACACGGCAGAATAAATTGATCGCCTTTGAAAATGGCGAGCAATAAGCTCAAAAATCACCGAGTTATGATCTTCGATTAAAGGGTGGCAGCGAAAGTACGACGTAATATTTCCTTTGAACATAAACGCTTCTCGCATCACCTCGCGGTGTTTACTTCAGATTTCAAACGCGAAAGTGCGTCGTTAGCAGAGACGATTCAGATCCTGACAACTTTATTGCGAACTCCCGGATTATTGGAAGAGCTCGAGGGCCCTTGGCGCCTCCCTAACGCTAGTTATCACATTTTTTGATGTGCGTGCGGCTTTTTTGACCACTTCACGCGACCTTTTCGAGATGTACCATCAAAGATCTTTGGCAACTTTACACGTCCAAAAGACTGACGATAATTTAAGACTTTTTTTAGCTTTTTACAACTTTATTCAAAGTTTGAGCATCTTCTGTTTTTTACTGTGTATTCGTGTGGTATTGGGGTCAGAGTAACACCTCGCATTTTCTTTCGTAGCGTGTATCTTAACTTTAACCTGGAAAATGAGCTGGAAGTGGCTTCGAAGCTTGAAATGGTAATGGTTTTGTCTGTAGTGTTTCATGAGGTCTGGGGACCCCATTTGGAAATACAGGCGTGATTTTGGTATGTATGTACCTACATAACACGCCTATATATGCTCCCTAATGGTGTAGGCAGAGCACACGAAACGCTACATACACAAAACCACAAATATTCCACGTTCCACAGCCACATCTAACACATACCTAAACTTATTTCCTTTGTCCTTGTTAAGAAGCAGACAATTACAATTTGTATAGAATTCATTATTCCCCCGTGTGGTGCCGGGTTAGAATAGCACCTCCCGATTTCTTCCCGTGGGTGTCGTAAGAGTCGACTCTGGGAATGGGTTAGTGTATTGTGGGCGATTGGCTAGCAACCTGTTACTGCATCATGTTTAACCATCTGGTCACCCTGAAATTGCTAAACGTGGCACTGTATTTTTTAATTCATGTGCTCTGCCTACCCCTCTTGGGAATACAGGCGTGAGAATATGTATGTATGTATAGAATTAAAAGTCGAGGAATGCTATCTGTAAATGACAACTGTCGTAGTGTGCGTCCGGTAAGAGTAGTGGAGTGCTGTCAAGGGTCGTTTTGATTTTCCCTTTTTCGTCAAACTTAACTCGAGGGCCATCGGACACGCTTTCTCAATTTGCCAAATAGTTTGTTGGTTCTTTCTACCAAATTGATAATTTGAGTAGATTGGTGCCTACTTCGAATCAAATTCACACAGCACATTGTTGAAGTAAATGTGTACATGTATTCATCACGCCTGCATTCCCAAATGGGGTAGGCAGAACTCACGAAACGCTACTAAGTACATAGACAAAACCATGCCAGTTTCCCGTTTCATACCCAATTCTAGCATATTTTTAAGTTAGAGGTTTATGATAATGATAGGTTGCTAGACTGTCGCCAATACCTTAACCTATTTCCTTAGTCGCCTCTCACAACCTCCATGGAAGAAATGTATACGAGTTATTCAAAACCCAACATCTAACGGTAAGTAAATAAATTTAGTAGACAATATTCATCAAATCAAGGCAATCTTACTGGTACGCGCAGTTTTTATTTCAACCTAATACCGTAATAGTTACCAACTTAAGTGTTTTTAGAGATTAATTTGTTTAGAAATGAAGCCCTACAATTATAAAAATAAATGAGCTTTTCTTTTTCTATCAGGTAGCTTAAACTTCATGAGAAGATCAGTTTAGATTTCACTTATTTTAATAACTTTGCTGAATGCTGAATACAAAGCGTCTTAATAGAAATTTATGAAAACAAAAAAGACAATAGAAACGAAGAAAAGCAAAACTTGCACTCAAACAAGTCAGAAATAATTCACTCACGTGAATCCTTCGTGCATTATAGTACTTTCCGCTACTTCCCTTTCCTTCTTGCTGAGAGCTCGAAGCAGACGTCATTAGAGTTTTAAAAGCGTTTTCACTTTTTTAGTACTCTAATAAGACCTAAAGTTTTAGGGGCTGGATACATACATACATACATATTCTCACGCCTGTATTCCCAAGAGGGGTAGGCAGAGCACGTGAATTCAAAAATCCAGTGCCACGT
>BHDV01007533.1:52761-92693 GCA_005406045.1 Adoxophyes honmai
AATAACAATTCTATATAATTATGTCCGGAAACATCATTAATTCAAGTCCCTGATCGATAGGCGACAAATGTAATGTATAAAAATATTTTTTTATTTTTTTATACATTACATATGAGATATTAAAAGTCGAATTAATTTTTTTTAAGAATGCGAACTTGTAATGAATAATTGATGTGCATAACATAGTTAAACGTAGTAATAATAACAGAAAGATCATTGTATTTTTATTGTGTTGGCATATCTTACACAGACTGGTCATGACATTGGATCTCAGCTGAAGATCTTGTTATTTCAAATCAAACTGACCGTAATTATTACTTGTCGATCGTCGGTTATTTTAGTTTGATTGACAATTCCAAATGATACCATGAAATTCACAGTATTAATTTCATTTTATTTTATTTGTGTTATTTCTATACGTTCAAAAATCTACCAAGTTTTTAGAATTCGTCAAGGCGACTGTCATATCGCTAAAGGGCTTGAAACATTTTTTTAACTGCTGGACCTTAAAAAGTTATGGATTTGTCTATGTAGCGTTTCGTATGCTCTGCCTACATCAGTTGAGAATACAGATGTGATGTACATGTGTGTGTAAACTTTAGGTATGTATACACGCAATCACCACTAAACTGGTTTCGCTGTGATCAAGCAGTTTGGTTTTTCCTGTACTCGGTTCTACTTATGGTGAAACAATGCAATTACGTTGTGTTTGCAAATCTACTTGTATTATTATTCTACTTGTACATTGTACGGTTTTTAATAGGATGCTAGTAATAACTTGGTATAACTTCCAAGATTAATGAATTTATAAATTCACAGTGGCATTTAAATTAAATCAAAAGATCTACCTTCTAGACGTTACTAAAGAATTAATTTTATTGCTAAGCACTAATTTGGTTCCACCATAGTGGCTATAAAGCCGGAAATAGTTTTAAAGGTTTTGTCTATGTAGCGATTAGTGTGCTTTGCCTACCCATTCGGAAATACAGGCATGTACGTACCTATGTATGGCTATAAACTTTAGCCTAAAAACCTTAAATTATAATCACCTAGAACTTAACAGCAGGTAGAAACTCTCTTTACTTGTTGATATAGAAAACCACAGTAAATGAAGTAAGAAACGAAGATATTTAGGAACCAAAAAATGTTTGTTTATCATATTTGTGAAAATACACGACGACAATGACGATATTGTGTTACTATTGATCAAATTGGACGTATCAAGATTAGCTTAACTACCAATCAACACTATTTTGAAAATTACATGACATAGTCTAATAGGAGTGCGTCATGGAACGATTGAGTAAATTAAATAAAAGTCGAACATCATTGTATTTATTCATTTAATTCCTTTACAGATTCAAACGCACCGTGTGCCACATCAATAAAAAAACAGTCACTCTTATTTATAAAATTAACTCATCCAAAATTATCACAAATTTCTTCACAACGTTCACAATTAAGAATGAATTCAAAACATTGAGTTATTATCTTGTTTATAAAAGTACTTACAAGTCATGTTTTTGTGCTCAACACAAGTGACAAACAAAGGCAAAAATTGTCTATCTAACTTGAAAAAAACCGGTAACAATTTATGAGTAAATTCGTATGACTTTTTAGATATCGCATTTATTCTATTCACTGACTTTTATCTCATTAAAAACTAGACAAATCTCAAAGACACAACCAGACTTTTTTTAAACATTTGTCGATTGCATGGTATTCCTAATCCAGTCCAGGTACCTGGCAGTTGAGGTGTACACTCCCGGCCACCCATCCCTACCACAGCCGTACCCAAAGGACACCACGGCCACGGACTCCCAGACACCAGCACTCTTGACCCTCATCAAAGGACCCCCAGAGTCTCCTCTGCAAGCGTCTTCTGCGAACTTGCCGCCAGCGCAAATTTGGTTCTCGGTGAGCTGGGCACCAAGAGTCCTGTATTTTTGGGTACAGTCTCCCTTTTCGAAGATTGGAACCTTCAGCTTCAGCTTGATTGGGCTGTTGCGACCTAGAAACGATATCATACGACTCTTTTAATTATTTTTTAGTCTACCAAGGATTTTAGAAAGACTGTAAATAGTCTTGCTCGTTTAAAGAAAGTATGGCACATTAATATTACGTGCACACATACACAAAAACTACCACGGACGGGGTATGCGCAAGTCACAAGCAAGGGTGTGAGAAAAATCTAAATCTAAATCTCCTGAAGGGTCTTTTCTATGGCAAGCAGGTAACGGCAGAAAAAGACAGCAATATTTTACGCCGAAACATATTCGAGAGTCGACCTTCTCAAGCACAAATAAAGCAAAAAAAAACAACAAAATATTACAGCACTGTGGATAATTTAGTCCCATAAAAATCCACCTTCAATCAAAGCGGCCTCAATCAAAAATCTCGGACAAATCTGATTCATTCGCTATTAATGCAAAGCGACGTAATAATTAGCGTAATATCCAAACCACAAAGCTGACGTAACATTCGTAAAACCCAGTGCCACGGAAGCAACAGAATCGACAAAATCAATAGCAATCATACCGTTTAGGGTTTGTCCCCAGCCAGCTACGTACACGTCATTGCCGACGTTCAGGCGCGAACGGCCGTCGGCTAGACAAATCGGCTTCACGTAGTCTGTAAACAAAAAATACGTGGAATGAAATATTGAAGACAAACTCTGAAGTGTTAGGGAAAAGGGGCTTCCTGTGTTAAAATCAGCTTTTCGACTACAGCAGTATTAATCAGTGTTTCTCTTGAATCTTAGAATTGGGGTATGGTGATAATAATATGAATTGCATGTCCGTCAAAACAAATGAGAAATAACACTTGACAACATTTTAATTTATTTGAATGAAGTTAAAATAAAATAAAATTATAATACCTCCTAACTTAAAACCTAAAATAGTACCTATGCTAGAAATGCTCATATTATAACGCCGAATAGTCATGGTTTTGTCTACGAAGCGTGTCGTATGCTCTGCCTGCCGCGTTTGGGAATACGATTGTGATACATGTATGTACTAGCTTTTGCCCGCGGCTCCGCTCGCGTTAAATTCGGGGTATCACAGAAGAGATAGTACACATACCAATTTTATAGCTTTCTACATTGAAAACTTCCACCCCTCACTTTAGGGAAATTGGGGGTTTTGAAGAGACAAAATGTAGCTTATGTCACTCTCCATGCCCTAAACTATCTCTACCTAAAAATCACGTCAATCCATAGCTCCGTTTAGCCGTGAAAGACGGACAAACAAACAAACAAACATACTTTCACATTTATATATTGGTACGGATGTAAGTATGAAATGGTACTTACAGGAATATCTCACCCTTTGGGCCAGTCGAACTAATGCGATATCGTCTCTCCTGTCAACGTGCTTATCAGAATAACCAGCGTGAGGGTGGGCAGAGTCAACTGCCATATCCAAAGGCGGATCGGCGCAGGTGTCATCCAAGCAGTCGATCTCATTTTGCATGTCATACTCGCCCAGGCGCACTGTTACTCTGGAAAAAAAGTTTAATAAAAAATTACAATGGTATGTCATAGTGACATTTAGTTTTGCCTAGTTAATCGATGTCGAAATACTTTGACGCAGTATTGGAGCTTGTTAAAAATCAAGGTCAAAAATAATTCCGCTCAAAAATTCAGGTCCAAAAAACACTGATCAGTGAAAGTATCAAAAAGCAATAAGAATAAAATTATTTTTTCAGACATACAAATGGGACAACAATTTTAATCCAAACATACCTAAATATTTTTTTCATAATTATTATGTAGGTAAATACTCATGTATGCTTGAGTTTTTATTGCGCATAAAAATTCAAATATGTAGTAGTTGAACTATTATTGATTCTTGACCCACCGCAGGCCGTTGCCACAGTAAACGTAATAAGGATTTTCTTTGTCAAGAAATGCAAATTTGCTGTAAATATCTACTATGGTGGGTTAGGAATCAATTGGTTCGAAGGAAAAAACACTAATCACCAATATGTAACATAATAAGGCAGCATAATTATCTAATACGACTCTATCACTAGAGGCGGAAGGACCTCCTTCCACACGCTCTATTGTGGCTGATGGTAATGGTCATTGTACCGATGATAATGATTACTTACAGCGTCCCCACGTCGGTGGTGATGGCTCCAGTGACGCAATGAGCAGCAGTCAGCACATACCGCTTGTTGATCAACACTCCGCCGCATTGGTAGGTAATGTTGCCACGGGCTGGGAACAGACAAATCGTGGTTATCTTCCAGTGAATGATTCTTGAAGATAGAGAGGGGAAATGGGTGGTGTTAAATAGTGAAGAGTCCTGAAGTCACCAGATTTTCCAGTTACACCAAACAACTTGGTAAAAGAAAAAGTAATTTTATATTGTCCCTCCAACTAGTAAGTGGATATCCAACATGCTTTTCATTTATTTAGACACTTGGCATACAAAATCATTCCAGAGGATCAAACCAAAATGGTGGTACAAAACTTTTTTCTTACTCAGCTAATTCTAGACAATGGAACACACTAACTCAATTGCTTTAATTAATCTCGTTAAATTCGAGGTGTCAAATTATGCCAGTTATAAATCCATTAAGTTTGTGATTGCATTTCACCTTAAGTTAGTATGAATATTCTACATTTTATCAGACTCTTTTGCATTTGAGCTTTGTATAATATTGAGCAACTTGTGCAACATTAAATGAGTAACAAACACTAATTTCGTATCAACAATTTGATTTCACCCTATGTGTAGTGGATATAGCTTCGTCAATATAACTAAATAAACTACGTAGCATTTTAAGTTAGTTAAACGTAAAATTTTCAATAAAGCCCTCTTCACTCACGCATGATGAGTTTGGCGAGGAATGTTTGCAGAGGACTTGAGGATGGGCATTTGCAGTTTTATGAGTTACCTACGTTGCTACTTTGGATAATATACCTAAGGGCAGAGCAAACATTTCTATCGTTAGATTTAAATTGATAATAGTTAGTAATAACATTTATTTGCTTGTTTGGAACTCAAATATCCTTCGTATGATTAGTGACTTTACTTATCTGCTTACTTCGTGGGCGACTGTCCCTGGGAATAAAAGGCGATGGCGGGGCAAGGTAGTACGTTATAGAGATATTCGATATTGCTCCCCTAACATCTGTCTGTAATATCTCAGTACTCCTCTCATTCTACAAACGGTCGCGCACGATTTTATCCGACTATAGCATAGGCCTGAATCCAATTTCAGGTTGTTCCTGATTTTAAGGATTAATACAAATGTTTCAAAACGATTTCAAATGTCATCAATGGCTCAAATGTCGTAATCAAGAAGCATATTCGAAGCAAGAAGCTTAAGACCCACACACGACGTTAACTGAGGATGTTCCTGCCCATTTTTAAAGGGCACAACTTACGGGTTCGATATCCCAGGAGGGCCATCCACGGGAACTCATCCAGGTCGGTGAACTGGCCGCCGTAAATCCTGTCGCCGTTGGTGTCGATTCCGCATTCTGAGCTTGGTGCTGGTGAAGAGTCTTCATCAGACGCTGGAGCCCGTTGACCGTTGTTGTTGGTGCTAGGAGGCCGTGTTGGACGTGGTCGTGGTCTTGGCTGAAAAGGTTAATTGGAATATTGGTAAAATTCTTCAGTCTTTATTCATAAAAATAGCCCACCCAGCTAAATTAAACTCTGCCAAGGATTTTTTTCAAAAAGAGACGAAGCTGCTCATCTCGTTTCATATTCTCAATATAAACTATTAGCTCAGGTATACAAATACAGAATTACAGATATCCTTGTATGGTGACGGCTTTAAAATAATACCCCTTCATTTCCTCCATAGATGTTGCAAAAGACTGATGAAAATAGATTTAGGTAGGTATGTTTTAGACAATAGGCTGGCAACCTGTCAGTATTATACCACATTTGTCTAATTTGGAACGTTAAAAATATGATCCCATCATAATATGAGCGTCAAACTACTAAGATTTTGTCTAGCGTTTCGTGAACTCTGCCTACCCCATTTGGAAATACAGGCGTCTTGTATGTATGTATGAACGATTGGACTCTAAAACCAGTATCAGTAAATCAGGGTAAACCAATCTTGATAGGACGCAATTGGTGTATAGAAATTGTTTTAACTCTTACCGTGGATGCTGGTCGTCCTTGTGAAGAGATCGGGCCGCAGCAAACCTTCGGCACGTAGCCTTCGAAGCCACAGGAAGACTGCCTCAAGAAGCTGACCACATTGTTGGGTAGAGGGCGCTGCTGGAATGGCTCCAGTAAATCAGGACAATCGTAGAGAGACACGCATTCACTGGTCACTCCCAGCGGAGTTACACAGGAGTCTGAAAGTAAAATGCTTAGGTTAGATTCAGTCTCAATGATCAGTCGATGAGTAGATGAGCATCTGTCACTATTACTTAATTAGACTGATTGCGATTCTGCTAGACAACAGGAACAACATACTACGCCTGTGTTCTCTAATAAGGTAGGCAGGGCACGATAAGCCCATCACGGAAACAGATAATCCCGTGTGGTGCCGGGTTAGAATAGCACCTCCCCCTTTCTTCCCGTGGGTGTCGTAAGAGTCGACTCTGGGACAGGGTTAGTGTATTGTGGGCGATGGGCTAGCAACCTGTCACTGCAATATCACGTTTAACCATCTGGTTACCCTGAAATTGCTAAACGTGGCACTGGATTTTTGAATTCACGTGCTCTGCCTACCCCTCTTGGGAATACAGGCGTGAGAATATGTATGTATGTATGTATGGAAACAAATGGAAGAAGTATAATAGTGACAGATTGCTAGCCTGTCGCCTAAAACCTATCTAAGCCTATTTCCTTAGTCGCTTCTTACAACACCCACGTAAATGGTGAGGTTTTCTATCCCGACACCACACAGGAGAAGGATTCGTTATGATTCCAATCAACAAAATTGTTCTCCATAACTCGCAACCTTTAGCAATTTTTCCTTATCCCTATCATTGAACAAAAACAATATTGCACTCCACGGCTTTTCCCTCACGATAAGTCTGATAAGTCAGGGTCAAAGAAGGTATCTACGTGACCCTAGTAACAGTTGAGTTCAAATTCGCAAGCTGATTGGCAGTCATAATAAGTAAGTGATCTATCTTATAAAATCTTTATCCTTAGTAACATTATATCTCCATTTCTTCTTTGGATAACGTAAGAGGTGACTAAGGAAATGGGTTAATTATATTCCTTAGATGACAGGCAATATAAATTAAATAATTACAAATTACTGTGAAAACAATATTAGGTATGTAGGTTAAATCTTAATAACGGTAAGGTTTAAAGCTAAAATTTTACTAAAAGTGGCTACTAAGTTTCGTGTGTTTTTCCTAATACCTAAATAGGTAGAGTCGTGATGTATGTGTTCTGTATCTGTACGTTCTGTATATAAATGTAAGCTCTGTTTGAAATTAGTTAAGCAGATATTTTTTGGCTTCTTTTAATCCAAAATATTGCCGTTTAACGTTTAACGACATGTTACGCAGTCTACCTCACTAGCTACTGTTGTATTGTTAATTAATCTTATTCCGTTGATATCTAGTAAAATTATTATTATTATCAAGTTTTTCCTATCATTTGCCTTACGTTTTTGCCTTGACAGAGATCCCTTTAATATGATTTTTTAGATTAGATTTGAAAATTTATAACTAACCAGGTTTTCAAACATACTATACTTTCTCGAGTGTTGTTTAAAAAATGTACTTTATACGTATTTTACTAATGGAATGATATTCAAAGTTATTTAAAACAAGGAAATACAGACACTGATGATTAATGATCGTCATTATTATTTAGATAACCTTTGGCGAACTTTTGTATCGTTTGGATTCATCGACAAAGTTATAATATTTATATTATTTTTCCCTTTTTTTTAATCTAGTTTTAGTTTCAATATTAATTTACGTCGATTTAATATTTTTATAGACTGTTGCTAACAATGTTGGTGTTACTTTAATAAAATAAACAGATTGAATCCTCGACAAATCCATTTTGTTCTAAAAACAAAAAAAAAATACGGCTTCAAATAAACACAAACAAGTAACCTTTGTTGTAATCCGGAAAGATCATGTTTGTAAACAGAAGTTCCATAATTACAAAGAAAATGTTGTCTAAGTATTTATCACTTCATCTCTTCTCATCAATAATAGTACATTGAGTAACTAGGGGAGGAAATGGAACATTATTAACGAGAGGCTGTTAGAAGCCCGACGCCGCAGGCGGAGGGCTTTTATGACTCGAGTTTATAATGTCCTTTACTCCCCGTGTTACACACAATGTTTTTCATCACATTTGCGAGGAAAAACTAAAAATAGAAAATGCATGACATCACGTCACCGCGCCGCGCTATACCGTTTGCGCTGTCACTGCTGTCAGTGCGTTTAGGTCTATTGTCACTTTTTTCATCATTTTCCACAGACAAGAACTATGTTTCGCACAGAATGCGAATGGTCAACAGCCAGATTCTGCCAAAAAGGTTCAAACAAATTTACGAAAAAAGCATATTAAAAAACGCGTTGACATACATCCAAAGTATTACATTAATACAGTTTCATAATGCATGTATACATTAATTTTGCATTTAAAAGTTGGTCCTTAAGTTTTAATAGCAGAATTTTTATTTTTACATTTGTAACCTCCTTAGTCTGAACTTACGTACCTATACTAACTTTTGCAATTTTTAAAACTAAACTTTACCTCCCATAGGATGTAATGATAACTCCCGCGGTTACAATTTAGGCCTTTGTACTAAAGGACACGCTCTTGTAATAACACCATTGACGAGCAAGTGTGATGAAAATGTATATAATAATATCCACATACATTACAGACGTACGGACAGCTGCAGAGAAAAGTAACCCCCTAGTAATGAAACATTGTATGGGCGGGGGGTTACTTTTCTCTGCAGCCGACTGTACCATCTCGCATCTTTCCAGACCAATTTGTTCCCCTACGATCGTGACATTCCTGTCTTATTACATCAACTATCAATAACAACGGATTAAGAGACAAATTTAACTTTGCCATTGACCCCACGCAACTGTTATACTGAGAGGAGGCCTGTGCCCTGCAGTGGGACGTATATAGGCTGATGATGATGATGATGATCAACTGTTGCACAGTCTTATGACACCAACACCAAAAGTTTGTAATCGCAAAAGTATTTTATACATTTTTATTTTTTTCTTTATTTTTGTAATACGGCGTTGCTTCTGACAAAATTCATGGTAGGTAGGACATCGAGCAAAAATAGCAAAAAAGAGGCGCTCTTTAAATAGTTAGTTCACTTTGTTTTTAGTATACATTTATTATTATAGCGGCAACAGAAATAAGTTATAGCGTTATTTAAGATATTGCATTTCTTGAGATCGCATTTCAGGTCAAAGACAGATGGACAGAGTGAAGTGTTAGTAACAGGATTTCGTTTTTACCGATTCCAAGGATCCTTAAAAACAGCCTTCACACACAAAAAGATAAACAGACACACCAACGGACACCGAAGTGATCTTGTAATTATTTTCTTCATTTATAGCTACGGAAGCCTAAAAAGAAACCGGCTGCGAAAGAACTCTTGGCGTTAGTTATAATTTGGGTTACCAAGTCATTCGCTAACGAAAACCGGTATCAAAAATGATAAGCCCAAGGTCAGCACTAACTTAGTTGTCGGAGCTTATCATTACGCAACTCATTTATTAAATTACTTAAAAAATAAAGTCTACATTGCGTTCTTTTTGATATACACCAGTTGGCTTAGCACGAAAGGGAGTGAATAGAGTTGTGTGCAAGGTAGACTATACCTGTCACTATTTAACTAGATACGTCAGAAAAGGATAGATAGTCTATCCCGCGCGTGAAACCACTCATGCGTGTTGCTGTGCTAAGCATACAGATCATAAGCTTGGAATAAGACAGCGGGAATGCCAAGAAACAATCTTACCCACGTTGGTGAGAATTAGACAAAACTGGAAATAAACCAGGGAGAAATGCGAAATTGCTGCTTTATTGTAACAAAAAGGCGCAAAAGGATTATTGTTTCATCGACTTTTAATTTCGTTATTTAACTGCTGATACCTTAACACAATTGAAACCATTGAAATCAACTGACATAAACTTTTGAAAACCGCAGAAATTAGCTAACAAAGAGGGAACTCATGTATATTTCTTAAAGGGAGCTATAGTAATGGCTATATAGTTAATTTAAACGTTTTCATACTTTAATTAAATTTAAAAAATGTAACAAAATGTCTAATACCTATTTAGTAACTGAACTAAGGCTGTGTAATGTTTGAAATAATTGAAATATTTATCTTAAAGACAGGTGCTCGCTCAATCTGGTATCAACACATTAGGTATCGATGTTTTTATAGTCGATAGTACTATTCAAGTATAATTTGCTGGTTTGTAATTGTTTTTTAATTACATAACATACATAAAATCATGCCTGTGTTTCCAAATGGGGTAGGCAGAGCACACGAAACGTGACATAGACAAAACTATATCACGCTTTGCAGCTACTTCTAGCATAGTTTTAGGTTTGCAAAGATGAATAATCGTTTTTTAGACTAGGAAAATTTGTAAAACTACGATATTATAGTATAAAACACTCAGTTTACGAGATACCTACTTAATAGTCGTCAATTAAGACTTCTAAATATCTTATTAATTATGATAACAGAGAACTGTTTACGTCACAGAAAGTTAAAAGCAACGCCTTGTTGGTGAATTGCAATTTTAATTAAAGTTTGTTTGATAAAAAACATTTTAAAGCTTTCTAAATTTCTGTACAGGTTAATTATTATGATATCAGGTACCATCTCTTAAAATACGTACCAAAATTATTAACACGTTTTGTATCTGTGTTTATTATAAATATCTTGTTTCGCTAACCAATTAGAGGCCTTACATATAACAACACTGCATACATGAGGATAAAGCGTTAGCTCGCAAACAAAACCGGTTAAGAATCCCAAACGGTCACCTGTAGTTTTTATGCAATTGGTCTAAACTTTACAATACTCACAGGCGTAACTCCATAGAAACGCGAAACATATAACTTGGATCTTCATTTTGGTTAATCAGCTAAAATCACAGTTTTGAAGGCACTTTGTTAAAGTCTGTATCACTTTGACAACATTAGGTTGCTTTGTGTTTAATATTGTAGGTAGCAAGCGCGAGGTCCGCGCTGCCTTGCTATACTGGTCGCAGAGGTTGACTGCGACTCATATATATACAATTATTATCTTGTTTTTGTACCGTCCGTACCTACCGCTCGTTATTGTTGTGAGGAACCGCGGATCATTTACACTTTTTAACTGTTAATTAATTGCCAGTTTCTTAACCCTTTATAAGGCAGCGGGAATATTTTTCCCACCATAGGTTTCCGTTATTTTTTCGGCAACAAAGCAAGTGATCGGATTTTTCGGATTGTAAAAATACAGGTGGATGTCCTATTAAAAAAATATGCCAGGGACTTAAAAACGGATGTCATATTTTTTTAGACTATGACGGTTACAAACTTTAAAATAAGTGAATTCCGGTATCTGCTGTCAAATATTTATGAATCTCCAAAATACGCGACTTTCAAATAAAAACTTGCTATTATTTTTATTTCGTAATATGTAATGTACTAACATTCGGGCAAATTTTTAGTGTTGGATTTGGAACTTTTTTTTTATGATCTTCTTTTGTGGTGGGAAATATATCCCCTCTGCCCGTGTGGACTGTCGATATTGCCGTGTTGTGGTAGTACTAATGTACTGAAACTAATATTCATCAGGCACAAAGAAAATTCAAAAAATCTTAGATAACTATGACAAACCGGGCTTATGGCATCTTCACCCAATCCACCGAATAGCATAATTAGTAGCTCTCGTCATTCTTCTTCAATGTTTCACCTAGTGATCTCCCACCAAGGCCAATACCTCAATATTACTTGGGCCGAGTAGAGACTGTAGAGGGCCACACGGGCAGAGGGAATATATTTACCACCATGTTTTTTTAATTTTTTTAATTTTTTGTTTTGATTTTCGGATAAAACAGTAAAAAAACCAATCTGAAAACATATATAATATTATTATATCACCTCCAGATGCTTATGCCTTATAAAGGGTTAAAGTATATTAGTAACACCGACTCTTAAAAATACACACATTAACACCAAGCATGTATTCCCAAGCGGGGTAGACAAAGAATAAATAATGTTACATAGAAAAATACGTGACTATTGAATTATTTGTGGCCACATTTGTCAAACTTTTTTTTGTTGTTTAAAAATAGATGAAAAGGTATAACAGTGACAGGTTTCGCTGGCTTGTCACCTAAAGCTTACCTTAACCTACTCGTATTCCCTTAGTCGCCTTCTAAAGCATCCACGACAGAAGTGGAGAGAATAGATGTTATTCTCACCTAGACACCATAAGGCACAATTTTTTGTAGCACTTATAAATCGCTGGCAACAGGTAGTTTTAGGGGATCAAAATCTTGTTTGATTGCTGCCGCAAGATAACATATACCTGTCACTGTCTAACAAGAGACATCAGTAAAAGACAGAAAGATAGATTTATTCACGCGTGTTAAATCTAAACGTACTTGTTATCGTTTTTGTTAAAAACGTATATAAGAACTGTTTTTGGTTATGCAAGCTGCATTCTACACTGCATTTAAAGATTATGGAAAGGGGCAAAACGGGAATGCAAGGCACAATGGGGCCGCGCATACTTTTACAAGTAACTATACTATTCGGCACACAACATGGCTCGATCTTATGCGCGCTCTACACTCGCGACGCGAACACCCGCGAACGCCCGCGAAAGCCGCGAATCGCGAGTGTAGATGTTGTTCACGCCTTGCGTTCGCGCTTAGTTATTATGCGTGAGCCGCTGCGTAAATTCACGCCGTGAATTCACGGAGCGACTTCGCGCCGCGAGTGTAGAGCGGGCTTTAGAGAGAGAGGGTAAATTCCCGCATCGTTTTTACCTGGAAGAAGCGTTGTGCGAACTTACTCTCTCTCACTCTCTCTATCTCTCTTAGATCGTGTCAACTTACAACAACGTGCCAAATATTTGTTTCTAATTAATAGAATTGTATCATGGCCTCTCTATGCTCAACAGTAGTGGACGTCTTATGGCTGAAATGATGATGATGATAATTGTGTCTAATTTTAATGTACCTACCTAAACGCGTCTAGACAGTGTTTTAAGTGATTCACTACTAACATCAATCAACTATTAATTATGTTAAGCAAAGTCGCTCTGACCTTCAATTAATTTTTTGTTCATTAATTAATATAATGTTACACATGGAGGCATATCGGGACATCGTTATGGGGCACAATGGGGTATCTCTCCCCGTTCCCATTATGCCCTTGAATTGTTTGTTCATTTGATGAAGTTAAAATAATAATATTTGATTTTAGTCATTAGCTTCTTTAAAAAATGTTTTGTGTAAGTTTTTTTTATTTCTCTTATCGTCCCCACTATGACCCCGATAAGTAATAATAAAAAATAGCACAATAAGTACTTTCTTATTTCTGTAACCTTAATTGTACTTTATTTTAAACTTAGAAACAATAAATCAATGATACTTTACTAATCTTTGGCAATAAACATCAAGAAAGTACGCGAAGCGTTACTTTATGTCCAGAGTTTACGTATTCACTGAGGATTGTGGCAAGATTACCTCCATTGCAGCGTACGATTGATCGCTTATAACTCGTTAGCTTCAAGGCCAGGCAATCTACAACATCTATTCTATTTAACGTGTACATAGTAGTTAACAAATTACTCTACTGTGACGGTATTTATGGCAAAGGCTAAGGAGTAAGTAACTTTAGATTGCTGTGCCCATGATCGTATGAGTCACCGGGAACTTGATGCCAAGTCTACGGAATTACCCACAGTATCTTTGAATTCTGTTTGTCTTTTATTATTTTAGTAATGAAATACGATTTTTATATTTATTATCCTGGTTATAGATAGGTATTTGACCGGATGTTCTAGTGGTTAGTGACTCCTACACTAATTTCTGGGAAAATCAAACCGTTTTCACTGCTCTTGTACCCATGATACCCATGTTACCCATGATGAAGTGATTCTCAATTACGAAAACTTTCAAAGATCGACGAAGACCGAAGAACGTATATCGACCAGATCGGCGATGTACTAAGTAAAGCCCAAATTAGGAGTACCCGAAACCGTCGAGCGTGTATGATGAGAGTGATGAATGTTAATGAAGCGAAAGAAGTATGTCAGAATAGAAGCGAATTGCGCTCTGTTGTCTCTGCCTACCCCGCAGGGAATAAGGCGTGACGGTTATGTATTTATGTATGAAAACTTTCAAATATTAAGTTTTTCAACGACCGTCAATAACACCTCTCCAGTTCTTCCGAGAATGAAGGTGACGAAGGAACTAAGTTGTGGTCTAGGCGACAGGCTAGCAACCTGTCAATGTAGTAACTCTTAACTTAAAACGTAAAAGATATGCCACAACTGGCACATTTTGAATCACACTTTTTCATTAATAATATTTTGTAGACAACCTTATAAAGGTCGCCGGAAGACGCCAGATGTAGGACGCTTCCAACAGGTAGGTACTTATGGAAGTCTAAATGGGATGCCTATGTTCAGCAGTGGAAGCCTTATGGTTGAAATGATGATGAACGATGAT
The DNA here is from genome assembly GCA_005406045.1 of Adoxophyes honmai. NCBI lineage: Eukaryota > Metazoa > Arthropoda > Insecta > Lepidoptera > Tortricidae > Adoxophyes > Adoxophyes honmai. The sequence continues at coordinate 67,440 of BHDV01007533.1, forward strand.
GATTTTGAAGATTTGTGTTTTAGTTTTAGCATGATAGGCATCTAAAATATTACAGAATATAGAAAAAATGGGTTTTATTCAGGTATAGGTAGGTATATCACGCTTCGCAGCGACAACAAACGTATAAAGGAACGTTACCTCAAAAGCTCATTTCATATTCTTATACTCTGGCTGTTTAGGTACTCAAATAAATGATTTATTGGTGTCTAAGTTTAGCTATACCAGAAACAATCGTAATGAAAACATTAACGTCCGTAAGATCAATAAATATTAGGTAAGATTCCTTTGCTAAACGATTTGAACATTCGATATTTGGGTACTAAAGAAAACCTTATTGACCTGTCAAATCCTACAAGAAGTTTGTTTACATTTAGTTAAGTACCTAAACCGCCAGAATATAGAATCACTAGCTGTGCCCGCGACTCCGTCCGCGTGGAATAGTGACTAATTTTCGCCGTTTTTCCCGCATTTTTCAATGTTTCTTCGCTCCTATTAGTCGCAGCGTGATGTTATATAGCCTAAAACCTTCCTCGATAAATGGTCTATCCAACACAAAAAGAATTTTTCAATTCGGACCATCAGTTCCTGAGATTAGCGCGTTCAAACAAACAAACAAACAAACAAACAAACAAACTCTTCAGCTTTATTATATTAGTATAGATTTGTATTCTTCTAGCCTTATATTATGCAACAGTGCAACAGTTATAAATATGCAGCTGTAGATTCATCAACAAATCAATTTCCAAAACACGAATGACACATAAACGCGTTAATCGACCTAGTGCCCAATCAACCAATTTGCCCCCGAGTGGGGCGCAATTTCCTTACAATCCGCTTAACGATTAACGAATAACCACGTTAACTTTCATGTCTCGTCGTTAATTGCATTCGGGCCCCTCGGTGCATTTGATTACGTCTTCAAGCCAGTCGTAAATAAAAATGTTGCGATGGATTTGATAATACCTACTACTTCTTGTGACCACGATCGCAGTAACGCGACCAAAACGTCGAATTATTTAAAACCATTAAAAAAAAACGTCATTAAGTCCCATTATTGTGATAAATATGAGTGAGATTCATGAAAGCTAAAAACATCTACGTATGCATGTTGGGTAAAACGAGGATTGATGCCACGGGAGTATACTATTTGCTTCGATTTCAATTAATCTAGTTTCGTGAATGAAACACACATGTTATTTTGTTTATCCATCAAGAGACTCTGCGACTACAACTAAGTTGACTATGCGGCATGTCTCTGTGCAATTGCATGGGACGGCAAGATGTGATCATGATCAAAGATTTTGCGAAATAAATGGCCTCTTTTTCGATGTGTCATCTATCCTAAGGCCTCTTTTCCACAGACAGTTTTTAGCCGTAAAAAACTACGGTTAATTAACCGTGTGTAGACACGGTCGTCAGTGTTTTATGGATCACTATGGACGCTTGTTGACGGACACCGCAGAACTACGGCCCGGCGCCGTCAACAAGCGTCCATAGTGATCCATACAATACTGACGACCGTGTTAATTAACCGTAGTTTTTTACGGCTAAAAACCGTCCGTGGAAAAGAGGCCTTAACCTGAAAAGAGGTACAATAATGACAGGATGCTATTCTGTCGCCTAAAGCATACCTAATTATTTATCCTAATACCTATTTATTTATCCTTAATCGCCTCTAACGGCATCCATGGAAAACGAGAAGTTAATTCTAAACCCGACACCACACGGGGGATCAAAATATGTAATGATCAATTCGCAATTGCGCTATTTTTGTGTAAAAGAGGAAAAACAATAATATGACTAAACAATGCAAACGCAGACCTTTTGATAACATTGCAATCGACTGGGTTTGCCCATGTGCCTACACAAACAAGAGCATAATATTTTAGCAATCCACGCTGAACTCGTGTCACGTAGACCGTAATTTACTTAATAAATAAGTTATGTATCTCTCAACTTGTTTACAATCTGGAGACCCCATGCATTGACTGCGAAACTAACTGCAAAAATTAAACTTGATAAAGTGTTTCTTTGAAGAGCTAGATATGCAAGTCACTGCGAAGTTAATCTAAAAAAAAGCAATTGTCTAGCTCATACGGTAATTGAGATACAGCATGGTGACAGACGGACAGACGGACGGACAGCGAAATCTCAGTAATAGGGTCCCGTTTTCACCCTTTGGGTGCTGACCACTAAAAGTAGTGTGATGAGTTCAATTGGTTTAAATGTACATAATAATAATGATTTAAGTAATGAGAAAAATTTATTATTAGCTTTTGAAAAACTTTTATATTTCATTATACTAATGTCTTCAACCTTCTATTCCCATAGTTTTTAAACGTCCTGTATTGCATACAAAAAATCTATTACGAACGATCGTGAGTGTCCGTCCTTAATTCAATATGCCCAAATTCATGTTAATTTAATATTTCACGCGAACAATTTCAGTAACAAATCGTTGTGAAGTAACTGAAGCACGTATTCAATCGAACGCTCGGACAGAGACCCAAAAGCCGGGGGTTATTTTCAGAGTGCACGATAAATGTCGTGTACGTCAAGTATCGAACAACAAAAACTTTTTTTAAATATTGATACGTGCATACTTCACGCCCGTTTTCCCATACGGGGTAGGCAGATCATGTGCCCACATGTGTTCACATTTCGTTGCCACGTCCAGCTTTTTCAGGTTTTTTCTTGCCAGGTATAATATAGCGACAGGTTGCTAAATTTCATTTTATCATCATCATCTACATCCCATATACGTCCCACTACAGGGCACAGGCCTCCTCTCAGTATGAGAGGGCTTGGGCGATAGTTCCCACGCGGGCCCAGTGCGGATTGGGAACTTCACACACAACGTTGAATTACTTCGTCGCTGTGTGTAGGTTTCCTCACGATGTTTTCCTTCACCGAATTGCTCGTGATAAATATCAAATTTGATATCGCGCGTAAACTCCGAAAAATTCAGAGGTGCGAGCCCGGGGTTTGAACCCACGACCCTCTGCTAGAGAGGCCACAGGTCGAACCGCTGGGCTATCACGGCTTTTAAATTTTTCATTTACAAGTTTTTAAATGTACGTTAACCTATTTCATTAGTCGCATTAAGAAATGGAGAGGTGTTATTTATTCTAAACCCGACACCACACGGCATATGAATGTGCCTACGTACCTACCTAATTTAGATAATATTTCAAGAGATTTGAATAATTACAATCGAGATATTTATTTAAATAGGTTAAAAAATATATTTAAAGCAAGCTTTTAGCTGACTGTATTCTTACTAGATGTACGAAAGAAGTGACTAAGGAAATACGTTTAGGTATGCTTTAGGCAATAAGCTAAGCAACGTCTCGCTATTATAACTCTTTCATCTGTTTTAAAACCTAGAATTATGCTAGAAGTAGACAGTTTGGTCTATGTGTCGTTTTGCCTGCCATTTCTACCCGCTTTTAGGCACATGGGCGTGATTAGTACAGCACACCAAACATACTCAAAACCACAATTTCACAATTCGTAGCCACTTCTAGTATATTGCTTTAGGTTTTAAGTTGGCAGGTATAATAGTGACAGATTACTAGCCTGTCGCCTAAAATATACCTTAGCGTATTCCCTTAGTCGCCTCTTACGAAAATATGTAATACATGCAAATACGTGTCATATTTTTCACTCTTAAATGTCCTGAGTACACAGAATAGCCCCCTTGCGATCGGACTCCAGAGAATCCATGATAAATTGGCGATCGGCGGCATTGGAGAGGTTGTGGCCTCTTCTGCTGTCTCAAAAGCTTACGTAAATAATTCGAGGGGCCTGTACCTAGTGGTATCTAGTAGTCTAGTGCCTAGTCTAGGTCTGATGCTTAACAAGCTTACCTTTTGGACCGTACTTTGAGTGTCACTTTACGTAGACTATGTAAATTCTTGATGTGTATTTCGAGACGCGTTCTTTTCAAGTTGAAGTGTGTTGAAAAAGTATTTGATACTAGCTTTCCGCCCGCGGCTCCGCCCGCGTGGAACTCGGTTATATTGCGGTATAAAGCACAACTATAAGAAAACTTCTCGTTTCAAACGACACACAGCGCCATCGATCTATCATCTATCGATCGGTTATCGATTAATATCGATCTATCATCGATCGATATCGATCTATCAAGCAAACTATATTTTTGTTTTCCCTCGGGAACATCAATTTTTTCCGGGATAAAAAGTAGCCTATGTCACTCTCCGTGCCCTAAACTATCTCTACCTAAAAAATCACGTCAATCCATCGCTCCGTTTAGCCGTGAAAGACGGACAAACAAACAAACAAACACACTTTCACATTTTGATAGAACATTTTTTAAAGTAAATTTCATAGTGACATTGCATTGCTCGGCAAATGAAAATTTACCCATATACAAACGCACATCACGCCTGTATTCATAAACTTAGTAGGCAGACCACACGAATCGTAAACATAGACAGAACCATGACTATTTCACATCTCGCAGCTACATACAGCATAATTTCAGGTTTCAAATCTGATGACCAAGGTATAATAGTGACAAGTTCCTAACCTTTTGCTTACATAAAACTTTGCTGGATTTTACCAATGATTTCTTCTTTTTAATTTTTTTTAAATACGTCAAAATACCTAAGGTTAAACATACCTAGCTCAGCAATCTCAATAGATAGATGTATCCGGCTTCAATACGATCTGGAATGAAAAATCTTTTAGTAAAGACGCGGCTTTCGTACGCGCTTAGAATGTTAAAATAGTACCTACCTTGTCCGATCTTCTACTATTGCTGAATGCTGATTTTACGCAAAGAGTATTTATAGTACATTTTATATCTATGGACTAAAGAAAGCCAGTATATAGAGCCAAGATGGTTTAACTCCCGAACAAAGTGAAAGAGTTCAAAATCGAAGAGGGAACTAAGTTGGATTTAGTCTCCAGGTTCAAATGATACTTTTCACTTGCAGTGCAAGAAAAGTTAATAGCACAATAATATATTTTTAGTTACGTCACACGAAATACTTTATAATTACAATTTACTTCCGATTTGGTATGTCATGTCGATTTATGGGAGGGGACAGTTTTGAAACGGCAAGAATCAATTTCTTCCCGAATACATTATCCTTGGTAGTAAGATTTTTCTCGATAACCACTAATATCAAAAAAAATGTAAAGCGACAATCTTAGTCATCTAAAGTAATTTCATTTAATATTTAGCCTCGTAATCCGTCCGTCATAATAAATATTATTTCATATTAATACGTCCTAGCCAATCCCGCCCATTAAGAAAAAAAGTGAAATATAATACGCCTCTTAGGGTAGGCAGAGACTATGTACTTTGTTCCACTTGATGCAATCCTGATATCCTTCGTTTACTTTTTGTTGAAAACATTGTCATGTTACGACATGGTTACTTGAAATTTACTTTTAATTTACAGGAAATACTGACTGTTGTATAGATTCCCCATAAGAAGCTGAAACTCTTTAGCGATCAATCTATTTCATACGAGCGAGGTTCCCAATGAAAACGTCGTGGAAATATTGAAATATCACAGATTCTTTAGGACCGGGGTGTCAGGCTTGTTATCGATGGCTCCTAAATATTATTTATGGACGAGTAGCCAACGCGCATTGACACCGCTGCTATTTGCTCAGACACCTTCGCCGAAGCTTGATTTATGGCTGGGATGAAGAATTTTTTCATATTTTCAGACGAAAAGGATTTGTTTCTTCAAATATTTTACCGCACCAGCCGAATTGTTTCCATCAAACATGATAAGGCATAATATTTCCCTAACAACGCCGCAACAGGAAAGCCACAATAAAAAATAAAAACACGCGTTTGCTATTATTATGTACCTACATGATACCTTTATCATGAACGCAACTTCGAATTTTAGTTCCATATTCCAAGATGATGTTTCATTATGATTTAAAAAAATATTATAGCACTCTACTCTTACATAGTTGCTGAAAACCGTGCACACTTTATTCAAAATTCAACGGACTTTTTTCTTACGATTCATACAAAAAAGTGCTCTGCCTACCCGTTTGAGAAGACATGGATGATTTTTGTGTTTTAATAGGATATGTATCAAGTCTCGTTAAAATTGGTTCAATCAAGCGTAAAATTAAAAAAAAAGACGTAGTCATACAGAATTACTTTCGTTTTCATAATTTTAGCAAGGATTAGCAGACAAAGCCTAATTTACTGTCTAAATTGCAGTCAATCAACCCGTCCAAAATTGCAGGAACAAGCCTTCAAGTTAATATTGCAGCAATGACGCTGCACTTTTGACTCGTAAAAAGCGAACAATAACGTGGAATACGCAGAAATATCGGCGCCAGAAGTCAACAGAGTCGTTCCCAATGTTTTCATCCCGTATTTAGTACCCTGAATACTTACGTTAAAAGCTTTTGAGTGCACGTATTGATACAAATGGGTGTCGTCCGTGGATCGAACGACAGTAAATCAAGATGAGGGACGAAACGACGTTACACGGCTTTAAGCCTGAGTCGTTTTAGATTGCGGCGTCACCAAAGGAACTATAATAAGCAAGATGAGTAAGAACCTGGTTATTCCGAAAGTTTGTACATATTTTTTACTTTCTTTGGCAAACAAAAAAATTACGGGGATGCTAGGTTTGGAAATTTTCGAGTGACGTCACTATTGAGAAACTAGCATGTTTTTACATTGAGTGACGTTAGAAGCCATAGGTACTCCGGAAGTTGGGAAATTCCGCCGTCGATGTTTGTTTGTTCGAGAAACCAAAAAATGTGTGTGTTTTTTTTTTTATTCACTAGATGTCTTACTAAAAACAGAGTGTAATAGATCGCCTCGGTAATAATTATGTGGGTTGTAAAAGCTACAAAATTATACATAAAAATATATAAGGCTTCTTTTTTTTAACAGGAATCTCCTTTTAGCCTTCACAACACTCGGTCTGGCGTAACATTTGCATCTGGGCAGTCCTCCGCGTACGAGTCCAAGTCGTCCCACCACCTTCTTCTCGGCCTGCCTCGACGTCGACATTTATTAACCGACTTCAAAAAGGAGGAGGTTCTCAATTCGACCTAATTTTTTTTATTTTTTTTTTTTATTTTATTTTTTTTTATTTTTTTTTTTATTTTTTTTTTGTGTGTATGTTACTCGATAACTCGAAAACCCGTGGACCGATTTTCAAAATTTTTTTTTTAATCGAAAGGGTATAACTCGAAATTGGTCCCATTTGCACGACACCAGGATCTGATGGTGGAATCTTGGAGAAATCGAGGGAACTCTTCAAATTTTGTATGGAGATGTACGGCGTTTTCGGTAATTTGTTGATGAAGTCAAGATTTTACATTCAGTAAACAGAATACTTTCAAAATATTGCTAACTAGTTGTGCCCGCGACTCCGTCCGCGTGGAATAGTGACAAATTTCCCCCGTTTTTCCTACATTTTCCACTGTTTCTTCGGTCCTATTGGTCGCAGCGTGATGTTATATAGCTTAAAGCCTTCCTTGATAAATGGTCTATCCAACACAAAAATTATTTTTCAATTCGCACCAGTAGTTTCTGAGATTAGCGCGTTCAAACAAACAAACAAACTCTTCAGCTTTATTATATTAGTATAGATTTGAAGTCGGTTTTTTTTTGTTTAAAATTATTTTTTCATTTTTTGATTCCAGAGCTACACTTATGTGTATATGGAACATTTTTAAGCCAGTCGTCAAACGTGTGGTTAGTACATTCCCCGCAGTGTATTGCACTGCTGTTTGTGACTCGCGTACTGTGGAAACTCGATTTGAGGGACGTTGTTTGTTGAACGTTGTTAATGATTCCGGGACGCTCTCTCAATCAGGAGCAGCGGGTTGGAGGTAAATGTGTAGGTAAACAGGACTGCAGTGGATGAGAAAACCCCATAATAATAGGTATAAATGATCTAGCCTACATCTAATTCAGAGTCTGACAACTTTGTAATTGGACTTTTGTAGAAGGTTAGTGAGGGTACCCACCTACCCACATTGCCCGATACGATTTTCCGTTAATGGTTTATTTACCGATATAATAATATAACTTAGCAAGATTTTTGTAGGAGGTAAGTCCGCGCATCACTTTTACAAACTTTGATGTCAAGATTGTCAAGGTCTATTGGTTTGAATATTTGAGTACCTACCTATTAAGCTATGTTATCTATCATTTAATAAAGGATCTTGTTCAAAACAAAATCGGAAATCCCTTTTTTGGCAATTTTGTGTTTATCCGCAATGATCTAAATTTCTAAACAATAAATAAATGTCTTTAATGATATGAAAACTTCCACAACGCGACTTTTTTCGTACAAGTAACGGAAGCGTAGAAAATTAGTGCGAAAAAAAGGTTTTTTTTTTCGTTCAGATTAATAGTGCTCCTGATGCTTTAGTATAATATAAAGTTCTCAATTTTTTAACCAAAACTACCCTTTGACGTTTGATTGTTTTACGAGTACATAATCACACTTAATTCGTGGTTTTAAGAACGGCGGATCGTATTTTTTAACAAACAAATTACGCCAAAAAAAACTTTATGAGTGGGGACGAAAATTTTCAATTCCAAAATTGGGAAACCTGTTGTCAAAGTTAGGTTCTTGGGAAAATAAATCATTATTGATATGTCACTTATTTAGATTAGGTACTTAGTGGAAGGTGATGAATTATTTGTTCTGAAATTAGGATAATATACAACAAACAAGAACGGTGTAGAGCGTACCTACCCTATATTTTGTGATTCCTCTAGTATCACGAGTGTTTACAGCAATCATTAAGGTCTTCGCTCATTGCAACAACCCAAAGCCGACTCGACTTTATGCCTAATATTGAAAATTAAGCCCTATGTCATTTATGTTGTAGGTTGAATTTCAAAAAATGATATTAAAGTAGTGTACGACGAGTTGTCAAAGTATAATTTTTTGAAACTTTAATCGCTTAATACTCATTTTATAGTAAAAAAAATGGCCAATGATGTGAACACAATGTTCAAGAAGAAAAACCAAACAAGTTCTTGGGATACTATTTAATTTTATGCACGTTTTTTTTTATTCTTTCGTCATATCAATCCGAATTGATTGGAAAACAAAAATACCCGAATTAGGTGACCTTTTAGACGCATACCTGTTAATTTATGATACTTCTGTGACTCTTTTGACATTTTGATCCATTATCTTTGTTACTAGATGCTGTGAGTATTTTAAATAAAAACAGTGTGTAGTATATTTTAATGAGTACTAATAGCACCCGTGCGAAGTCGGGCCGGGTGGCTAGTACTAAATTAACTAACAGTATTATTTATTTTACAACAAAGAGGTTTTTTTTTCTATCTTTGAAGACAACTTACATACTTAAAATCACCATCTGTGTTCCCAAATGGGGTAGGCAGAGCACACAAAACGTGAAATAGACATTATACGCTTCGTAACCACTGTAACCACATTACAGTTTTTAAAAGATGAAAGAGATATAATAGTGACAGGATGCCAGACCTATTTTGTTGTTATAACACAGGAACAAAGGAAAACAAAATGTTAAAATGTCGATATAAGTTTGCGATGTCAAATAAGTAAGTTTCTTCTCTGTCTCTCAAAGGTCGGCTGTATAAGATCCCCAAGGGATAAGTCTGCCTATGTATTCTCCAACATGTTTGCATTTTTATACTCATATTTAGTGTTTTTTTTGCAATAAGTAAGTAAAGTGTTCACTAACTCACTTACTTGTAGTAGTAGTAGCCGTGGTAGCCCAGCGGCTCAACCAGTGGCTTCTCAAGCAGAGGGTCGTGGGTTCAAACTCCGGGCTCGCATAATTCGGTATTTATCACGTCCTATTCGGTGAAGGAAAACATCGTGAGGAAACCTACACACAGCGACGAAGTAATTCAATGTTGTGTGTGAAGTTCCCAATCCGCACTGGGCCCGCGTGGGAACTATAGCCCAAGCCCTCTCATACTGAGAGGAGGCCTGTGCCCTGCAGTGGAACGTATATAGGCTGGATGATGATGATGATAACTCACTCAGGTACTTAAATGAAGTCGAATCCTGGCTAGTTGGTACCCGAAAATCTTCGGTTTATTTACCATTGCAAATTATTATAATGGTCTTCGCCGTTTCTTTTATACAAGATTACACTTCTTTGAATATCTTAATCATTCGGGGGTTGCCCTGTTAACATTATTGCAAAACATTGATTGAGTTGTATGACGCAGATCGCAGCTTCACAAGAAAAACTTAATTGTGATTAGTCAGTGCCTCTCATAAGCAAGCTGGTTGCGGTGAATGAACTCACGCCTCGGAACTAGACGACGGTTGAACTATGTCGTAATAAACAGTTACCCTGTAAGGTTAGAAATGTGTCATTGTGCTGAATGTGACATGGTACTAAAAGGTTCTGCTCCGGAGGTTGATCGTGCCACCGCGAAATTAGTCAGTTGTCTTTAACAGTAAAGCTAACGACAGTGGTTAGCATTGTTATTCTTCAAGTAAACAAGTATTATTGTCATTGTTACAAATTTGTTTTTTTTTAATGTATGGATGACTGTTTTAACATACTAACTACCGTGAGAATTACTTATAGTGAACTAAAACGGACTCGACAATCGACATGTTTCGGGTCAATTCGTGACCCATCATCTAGAGCTACGCGCCACGGCAGCGCGCGTCTATCCACTGACGTGAGCAGATCCGTTTTAGGTCATATTAGGAATGATGGTGTTAAATTTATACAAGGCTAACATGTAATGGATTTTGACTTCCTTTCAGCGATCGGATTGGACATCACATTATAACTTTATAACCCCTATCCACTCAAACACAAACATGTCATCTGACTAAAGTCTGAGATCGAATTAGAGATCAAAAACGTAAACAAACGTGTAGCCATTGCTTTATTGTTATGAATCAAAAGTAGTTAAAAAATTAATACAATTAGTACAATTATATCAATTAGTACAAAAAAGGTTGACTACATCTGGAATGTCACTTTGATATTGACAGTTGTTTGTTCACATTTTTGATCTCTAATTCGATCTCAGACTATACCATAAAGCGGGAATTACACTGAGTCGTAAGCCGCACGATGTATGCAGCAAAAGAGTAAAAAACACAGTAGTCGGGTGCGTTCGGCAAGTGACAGTTGTCACAGCCCGAATAAATGGCTATTGACTAGATGACGGCGGCCGGTGGACAGTCTAGTGTAAAGACGATGTTCATTGACCGACGTAGTTTGGAACCGCATTAGATGTAACAAAACTTAATACACTGTCTAAATCAAATAATACGTTTCTATGTTTACTTTTACTATTTAATAAGACTTAATACACAATATAAATCATTATAATTATAATGATAAATACACACACAAGGTGGTTCCCCTTTCATAACCATTTCTTTGTGGATTATTCTTTTTTTGTTGATCAAAATTTTAGGCTCATAGTACGTAAAGAGATGGATTTCTATGTTCTTAATACATCTGTTTTCATGCTATTGCTTAGCCTTTATAGTTCACAAACTAACTACCAATATGTAGATCCATGACTCATAAAAATGTTTAACAATCGATATATGAATAAGTATTAAGAATAAGAAAAAAACAGCCAAAGTTACTTTCGATATAGCTTTTGATTGATTGTGTCGTAATTTCGATTAAATGCTTTCACCGCAATGCATTTGCAAAACTTCGTAAAAACGATAATTTCCGTCAATAAATCTGAGTTACTTTATTTACCGTCTAATCAACAAGTTCGCTTCGACTCAAGCCCAATAAATAAAACTTTAGGAACATTCCCGAACAAATTTTCACTTAAGTTTGCTTCGGTCTTTAGGAAGTGAAGGAAATAGGAATCATTATTTACCGTCAGCTTTAATGGCAGGGTTCACACCAACTGAATGGAGCATAGAAGTGGTTGGCTCAACCACGAACAAGTACGAACGAGAACGAACGAAGAGCTTTCGAAGTTTGTAAGACACTGCTCATACAGTTTTATTTAGTTCAGGTAGTTTTAGCTTTTTTGTCACCTTAACTTTTTCTTTTTTGTGTATGTCTGTTTGGCAAGTATCCTGTCAATGGCCTGAAGGTTATCCGGCACAGACACTTCCGGGGTTAAGCTTCAGCATTCTTATCCTTTTAACTTGTAACCTCTATAACTTATTTTATGTGCAATAAAAAGTCGTACAATACACTGGCAAATACACAAGTAATCATCCAGTTGCAATCAGCCAGCATAATGGAAACCTTTGAACCGAACACGATGCAAGTTAGTTAGACCCAGTAAAGTGTAATTAAAGTAAAATAGTTTAAATTGCATTGCATTGCTCATGGACGAACCTCTATGGGTTTCCGCAAACTGACCTAGCTTCCTTGATTCACGCTTGTATTTTTATTTATGTCGCAATCATATTGAGCTTGATCTTATTTCATTACAGACGGCTAAGGTTATATTATAACAACCTAAATACCTACTCATGATATAATATACACTAGCAGAGCAGGAAAACACTGGTTTATTGAATTTATTTAGTTTATTGAAGAATGTATCTATCCTTGATACCATAATACACTATAAAAGTAAAGACCGGCGAAATAGTCAATAATCATTTTAATAAAAAATACTATTCGATTTCTAATCAGATCCGATACGGTTGTGCGGACATAGTACGTAGGTAAACATACTCAAACAGTGCTGACAAGCGTAAGTCTATGTTTCCAAACGGGGTACATTCGTTCGTAGCCAGTTTTAGCATAACTTTAAATTTAAACATACATTAATGTGTGTTAACCATCGGGTTACCCTGAAATTGCTAAACGTGGCACTGGATTTTTGAATTCATGTGCTCTGCCTACCCCTCTTAGGAATACAGGCGTGAGATTATGTATGTATGTTAATGATGTATAATAACGCCAGGTTTCTAGCCTATCACTTAAAGCAGTGATTCCCAAAGTGGTCCAGGTGGACCCCCAGGGGTCCATGGGAGTTTCGATGGGGGTCCACGCTGGAGTCGGTAAAAATAAGTGTATTAAGGAATTTGGTGCAAATGTAGCAGCAGGGGGTCCACCAAACCCCATGAAACTTTGGAAGGGGTCTATGAGTAAAAAAGTTTGGGAACCTCTGACTTAAAGCATACCTAAACCTATTTCCTTGGTCTACTTAAACAACATCCACGGAAGAAGTGAAGCGATTATATTCAAAATAGGACTCCTCAGTATGTGTCGTGTCTGTATCAGGTCGTGTGGTTGGTAGAGACCCCAGTAACTCCATTGCGCCAATGGGCCGGTAATGATTCCCCGCCCTGTCTAACGCTAACAACGAAATTACCTTCCAACATTTCGTGGCGGGTTCGATTTGGGCTGACATAAGACGTCCAACATTTAGCTTAAAGATATTTTATAAAACTCAGATACTAAAATGACATTGCCATGAGATAATTGCAATTAGATATCCACTATCAAAAATTAAGTATATATTAAATTTGGCACAGATTTATGTACGTACGTTTTCCTATCAAATAAACTAAGTAATAAACTTTTAAATTTAGTTGATTAAGATAACCTCACTTTTCTTACAATACCAGCCAAATCACTTGCATCATTGTCGATTGTTGTTTGAACACCACTAAAATAATTAAATTTGGTACCTACCTACTTTGTCGTTGTCGATTTAGTTTCCGAGATAACAAAAACTAACTACATACATCCACAAACTAGTGTGTTGTATTAAAAAAATACCAAATAATCTGACATTACACTGTTGAATCTTTCCTGTGCCAATAATCATCAACAAACTTTGTTAAATGTACCTAATAACATCAGAAAGATGACTCATCAACAATTTCCAATCAAATTTTATTTTCTTTTGAATTAATAAATTGACAACCCTGATTATGGTCACTATTGAAATTGGAATCCCGTATTTTCCGATTCCCTCAAATCGCCGTCTGCTCCCATTGGAGGGGAAAATAAAATAACATTCAAATGAAACATAATTGGTGACCCTCGATGGTCCTGTTAGGGTTCGAACTTTGTTTATCTTCGATTTTAAATAAGAAAACGCAATTACATTCCTTTATCAAAAAATCAGATACAGAATAAAAATTTTAGCTGAATTCAATCACGATAAAATTGGAAATATTACAGAAGATACATACCTACATAACATCACACCCTATTCCCCGCGGGATAGGCAGAGAGAACAGAGCGCCATTCGCTTCTATTCTAGCATACTAACTTCTCTTGCTTCAGTGACATTCATCCTTCGTACTTACTGCTTACTTCGGACGTAATTCTAATTTGGCTGCTTTTTAGAACATCGTCGATGTCGATGTGGTAAAAAATTAATAAATATTTATATCTGGTCGATAAATTTCAGAACGTATGCGCATTTTCCCACAACCCTTGCTGTAACTTATGACCTTAACTTTTTAAACTAAAAACTTCCATCCAGTAATGATGCAGTAGTATTTTATTTACCTCAGCCAATGAATATGGCACTTTTTTAGGTAGGTATGTATAATAAGCAAGTAGTTGTTACTACTCAATACCGTCTGCATACAATTGTTTTGTCGTTATCGCTATCCCGCGTGTTTTCCAATGAGTTGACCCCTCTATAACATGAGAGACCTTATCGATGAGAGGTCAACGCTTTACATTATCCTGTATAATTACAATAATGTTCGGTTTTCCATTAAAACATATATATCCGTCTATTCTCAAGATTTCGTCACGATCGGTTCAGCGGTTGAAGCGAGAAATGTAATAGTAAAAACATTACTTTCTCATTTAGGTATACTTTTTGTATAGATAAAACAAAAGCGAATGACAATGACCGCCTTATGTCTGCAGCTTTAGTAACAAGGTAAGGTTTAACCCCGACTTTAAAAAATCCCGCTCTATTATCGAGTGAGAGAAAAAGACAACGAACACTGTTTACATTTAAGCATATAGCGCCCTAGCATCACATTCGTCGAATAGCCGAACTAAACGATCCTACATCGCGCTAGCGAAGTTTCGACAAAACGGTCGCATAAATACAAATTCCAAATTTAACTCTGTGGACTTCGGTCCTCAGGCACATAATGGGTAATAGTAACTATTACAAACAAAAGGTCCACTCCCGAAGCGTAGTGTAGGCGAAATGTTGCTGTCTCTGTCTACCGCCACCTGCTTGCCGTAGACCTTTGATGAGGTCTCTTCGGACCGTACTAAACTACCGAGTGGACCTCCCCTACTACTTAATTCCTCCGCCATTTGCCTTCAGGATTACTTCAACTGTATAACAAACCAGCGTCATCCAATTACGTGACATCAGGTGCTAGGCCGCTGACAATTAAAACAATCGTTACATTTAGGGGCGAGTACTTTATAGAGGCATAAAGAAAGCTAACAGCAAAACGAGACGTAAATCGCTTACACGACAGTATGTGCCCCTACACATAAAAGGGAATTAATAAGGCCATTCCGCAGAGCGATTCGGCAGACAGATAGCCGGCGTTAAGCAAAGCCTTCAAGATATATGCTGAGTTATTGAAAGTTATCGATCGAAACCTGTATCGGTATAAAGTTCAATTTGATGCGAGTTTTATTGGTAACGCTTTCAGGGATTTGGCTCGATTCTGGACATTGAAAAAGTTTACTCGTAAATATTTTAGCGCAGCGAAAATTATGGTTGGTGTTTGAATTATGAAGGGTTAGCAATGTTGTTTCCAAAGCATAAATAATACAATTAAGAACAATATAGGTATTTACCAGACTACCAGTTATAATGATAGTAAACAACGTCACGCCCTTGTTGGGGCAAAGGTTGCACTAAATTTCAGTTCCGAATTTGATTCTGCGGCTATTTTCTTCATTTACCTACCTTCCTAGTTTAACTGTATAAATGTTCCAGTATTTAGAAGTGTAGTTTTGTCTGGCTATAAAATCATACATAGTATACATAAACATTAACATCACGCCTGAATTCTCAAATGGAGCAAAAATACAAAGCACAGTTTTAGCATAATAATAGCAAAATAAAGAGATTGATAGGTATACTGATTGCTATTTTAAGTCTTGGATTCTGAACAAATTAATAAACTTGCATTAAAACTACTCTTATGTCTCTATAAACTATTAAAAAATATACCTATATTTATCAGGTTAGTTTCTATAACTTCCAATAAGCAATTGGGATTATCTTGGGCCAAAGATTCCTAAAGTTTACGTATCGCAAAGACGCGAAACAGAACAAAGCATCTTGTTGCCACCGCCGCATCGTAAGGCGTTTTACGACCCCCACATCCAAAGCGAGGACGTACTTAGCCGGCCGTATAAACACAAATTCAGATGCCATTTTATCTGCACTAACTATAAAAGTAAAAAGAATGTAAACCCACCCTTCGTTTGACGCGCCAGTAAATTCGAACACTTTGATTTGCCCATCAAAGTTTCGGGCACTCAAAAATCCATTTTAAAAATAACACATTTTATATACTTCGACGGGGTCCATAAGAGAATTGGCTGTTTGGGAAAGGGTGGTTTTATTTTGCTTTCCCTTGGATCGGTGTCGTTTATCGCTGCTGAAAATCGCGTGCATTACCGTTAGAATTACGACTGAATGATCATTCAAGGTATTGCTTTCAAGTTTATATCTTTGCACCTGAACCTTCATAGTATGAAGCGACAATCACATTTATTCACCCAATGCGGTCGCCGCACTTTTTCCAAACTACGTCGGCCGACGAACTTCGTCTTTACACTAGTCTTGTCACTACCTGAATGCGGCCGACTACCGTGTCCTTTTTTACTGTTGAGGACACCGCATGCGGCATCCGGTGATTTAGTAAATGTAATTGCCACTCGAAGCTGCATATCTACAGTAATTATCTTATTCATCACTAATCTTAAAGTAGGTACATTATAACGCCTGTGTTTTGTGAGCACACAAAACGATCCATAGTCAAGACCATGACTACTTCACGTTTTGCTCCAACTGCCTTATATTATACGTAGATGATAGACAGGTAAGTAAGTAGTGACAGGTTGCAAACCTGTCATCTAACACCTAATCACTGTCACTATTACGACATCTACAGAAGAAATTGAGGAATACAATCGAAGTACAAAATGAAAGTAACTAACCCTAAAATTAAAAAATACATTTTGCGTCCATAAAATCTTCGGTAATTACACCATCAATAACTGATCAATAATCAATAACTCACTATCGTATGTTCTGAATACCCAGTAATAAGTACACATTCACGTTCAGTTCGCAGTTTACAAAGGGTTGTATTGTTATGCAACTTTCTGCTTCATTGCCATCATATTACACCATAAAGCTCTGCCATTCCCAGCGTTCGTCCGTGGTTAGTTTTGATCTTTAATCGTTAGTCGTAACAGTTATAATAATAGTTAATTTAATTCCGCTAAACTGGAGCCGGGATCGGGACAAGATATTAATGTTAAGTTTGAACTGTTTGCTTGTTGGCAATAAACATTTATGGTACGGTTATTTGATTTTAAAATCTGCCGGTTATCTTGGCTATGGGAATTGTTGTCAGGTTTAAGTCCTGGGGGTGCAAATTTGTATTTAACTATTTACATAAGAAGGGATTCGTTTTGTAAGCTTGGCATTGGTTGAAGCAGTCTTTGGGCCTTCTTCGACTTGGCTAAAATAGTTTCTTAGGGTATTATGTGACCAATACCTACTTTATTCTACATACATCATCAATTCATCACACTTGTATTCCCAAATGAGATAGGCAGGCACACGAAACGCTACATAGACAAAACCATGATCACTTCACGCTCTGTGGCCTCTTCTAGCATATTTTAGGTTTTATGTTGGCAGGTATAATAGCGACAGGTTGCTAGCCTGTTGCCTAAAATATACCACAACCCAATGCCACTTCTGTGACTGTTTGTTTGTGTGCCTTAACCATGCAACTGCCACTTAAGAGGATAGGAGTCGCACCACTTCTCCATACAAACGTAGTCCCCTGATTTCTCCCTGAATAATGACATTAGAGCAAAAATTATTTTTTCATTAAATTTTTATCTGTTGTGGCTATGCCCCTATGATTTGCTTTTATCGATATTCAAAATTTCTTTCTTATTTACACTACGTTTGTATGGAGAAGTGGTGCGACTCCTATTCTCTTAAGATAAGCGCCTAGAACGTCATTGCGGCAAATCCTCGCGGCGATGATGTCATCTCGCAGGGGATGAGGTGACGTCACCAGCCTCCCCTAGCTCGGAAGTGAGTCAACGGGTCACGCCCCCAAAAATAATGGGATTTAGACTGTTTTGTAGTATTACGCAATCTTGTAACTGCGTAGAATATTGAGTGGAGATTATGAGTTTTGTTTTCATGATTTGGTAATAATATTAGAGACTTCACTTCTTCTGGCTTTTTACTTTACGTGTTTTTAATTAAAATTTGTTAAGTAAGCGAAAAAAGCCGTGATAGCCCAGCGGTTCGACATGTGGCCTCTCAAGCAGAGGGTTGTGGGTTCAAACCCCGGCCCGGGCTCGCACCTCTGAATTTTTCGGAAATTATATGCGATATCGAATTTGATATTTATCACGAGCTATTCGGTGAAGGAAAACATCGTGAGGAACCTACACACAGTGACGAAGTAATTCAACGTTGTGTGTGAAGTTCCCAATCCGCACTGGGCCCGCATGGGAACTATAGCTATAGCCCAAGCCCTCTCATACTGAGAGGAGGCCTGTGCCCTGCAGTGGGACGTATATAGGCTGATGATGATGAAGTAAGCGAAATAAACAAAAGCATAGCAGACGATGATGGTATTGTTGTACGATATGCGAAATTATTTTATTACTTTAATGATTGTAATTATTTGAGTAAACTCGTTGAAATCAAAAACATTTCAACTTATCGTTAATGTAAATGATTTTCAGCTGATGTGCATCCATTAACCCAATCTTTTGACTCTTTATCCGTAAATAATCATTATCATTATGCATTACATTTACCAATGTTTTAAATATCCCACTGAATTTAAACACACTGGACACTACAAGTTACCAATGAAAAGTTCTAAGTTTAGCGCATTATAGACTTATATCTCTTGAAAATAACTGGAAAACCCATCGAAACACAGTTAAAATTGCGACTAATATCACTTAGCCGTATCAGTTTTACTATCCGTGCGCAGTGCTATAAATAAAACCACAGGCGTTATACTTTAGAAGAGAAAAACTTGCCTCTTATTTGCGCCTGATAAAACATAAAACTTCTAATGCTAGTCTTATTTTCTCCAACATAGAGGCTAAGTTAGAGAGTTAGGTGGATTACTGGCTGCAAATAAGTTTTGTATTGTGGGCTGCAATTACATAGATTAAAGGTTCTTTCAGAGCGACCGATAACCAGCATTCATCGAGACCCGGCCGCAATGAACGTACAAGGTAGAATTTTCTATCATTTTAATACAGACCTGATTTATTTGCGAGCTGTGAAAGGTAATTACAATCTGGCTTTTACATGGTTTCCTTTTTACCTTGTACTTACTTGTTTTACTTCAAGTTATGTTTAAATGCAGATACCGGTATATCGTTCAATAGAAGTTGGCAATCGTATAAAGAAACTAGTTTTCATAGTAGAAAATATATTTATGATTTATCTTGTGTCTGAAAACGGTTTTAGAATGAATTTAACTGCATATAAGCAGACCGATTCTTACTTATTAAAATATCCCTTTACGCTCCAAACGTACTGACAGCGGGAGCGGGACAGCGCGGCACGATGGCGTCGGTTGTAATATTCGAGATCAAACGAAGAAGCGCGTACATCGCACCGGCCAGGAAATAAGCGTTTCGTGGGTAACAATCACGAGGAGTTTAATGAATTTCTTCCTGCTGACCTACGAGTGATTGACAAAACATGCGAAACAAGAACAGACACGCAAATAAAATAGGAAAGAAACAAAAAAGAAAAGTAGGACTGAAGTCGTAAGTCCAGTAGTCCACCAACTAGAGAACCGCCCAACATTACGCCCAGTAGGCTTAGTACAGCAAATAGCGCGAGTCGTCTCGCGCGCGGGATAGACTACCTGTCATTTTCCGACGTTTTTATTTGTCTATTTGTCTTTATTTGTCTTTATTTAGATACCTCACCAAGTACTCGCGTAAAACTTTACTCGCGCCTTACCATGCTAAGCCGGTTGGGGGTTTTTTTAACCGACTTCAAAAAAGGAGGAGGTTCTCAATTCGTCGGGATTTTTTTTTTTATCATTATTATTTTTTTTGTGTGTTCGCTGATTACTCGAAGACGCCTGGACCGATTTGAATTTTTTTTTTTTTTGTTTGAAAGGGTATAGTTTCCAGGTGGTCCCATTGCCAGCATATCTTGATCTGATGATGGAATATGAGGGAAATCGAGGGCAACCCTCAAATTTTATTGGCACAGGTAATGTTTTTATTACATTTTTCAAAGCTACACCAGTATTTACGTCTGGCAGTAAAAAAAATATGACTGAGCTGATGATGGAAGGTCAACTCCTTAATGCTTAGGAGTTAAAGGATAATTCTTTCAATACTGAATGCACCTGCAGACTGAAAATTATAATTTCAGTAATTAGTGAAGCCTGCTGGTGATGGAAGGTCACCCTCATTATTAAACAAATGCTTTCAGTATAGCCCAAATTTGAAGTTGGTTTTTTTTTTGTTTAAAATTATTTTAAACTCATATCACTACTGTTGTTCTCTTAAATAGAAGAAACGTTTGTTTGCTGATCATTATTATCTATTATATGATAATGCATTAAACGATACATTATGCAAGTCCCGTTTAGGCGTGTTTGCACGACGCGCGGACGTCTGTCAGACAACAAAAGAATTTGCTCTATAATAAAGCTACTTAGAATTTAACAAACTTCCGTCTAGTTATAATTGTGATACTATCTTGCTGCGCTGTTGATAACATTTGTTCTTGTACAATTCATTTAACGTGACTAGATTTTATGTAGTGGGAGTAAGCTCCATGGAAAAGCGACGCACAAACTTATCCCACTGAATCTTGACAATTTTGATTCTGTGCACTATTCTTATAAGTTACGGTACCTCATCGGAATTTCAATAATGCCGAATAAAACATACATTTTAGCTGCGAGAAGATATTTTAGTTTTAATTAATTATAGTAAATTATTATGTTTAAACTAATACATATTTTACTAGACTATTTTTTAGACTTAGAAAAAAATCTTATTACAATTTTAACATAAATTGCGACTCCATGGATTCTAGAACCACGGCGAGCATCCAAAAGTCCTAAGCCTACTTACCACTTTTTCAATATGATACCTTATTATTATTAAGCGCGAAACTTTAAACGCGAAATAACGTTAACAAAAACTACCATAAAACTCACTTATAGTGAAAAAAAAACGGATACACTCACGTCATTATATTGAGATTAGCTCGACGTGTTAGCGCTGCATTTTCTCGATGATGGATCACGAATTGACTCAAAACATATCGAGCTGATCTCGATATTTAGATGTGAATATATACAGGGTGATAATGAAATGCGTAACGAAATTAATTTCTGATACTCAGAATCACTAGCACAATGCAACGGTAAAATAAAAAAAAAACACTTTTTTTTTCTTTTTTTTTCATCGGGAAATTCCCAAAAAAATATTGAATGTGGGCATACTACAAACCGCGGTGTAACTGTTTACGTTTGTCTAAATTCTATTCTAAAGTAGGGTAGTTTTGCATTTGCCACAATCCCCTAAAGCAACCGCCGAGGGTAGGTGTGAAAAATGAATTTTGCAAGCTGGCAGTCGACGCGCACGCGTTCCCTAATCACCCCGGTCGTACGTTACGTAAGCGCGAAGTGTGCGAGTGACAATGTCGTTAGAATTTTCGAATCGCGAGTACTATGAAATAGTGCGAGTGTACATCCAGTATTTTTTACCAACAAGATGGTGTAACCCCCCATTACGCTCGCGATGTACGCACGAGCACTTGAACAATTGTGTACAGTGACCGGTGGATAGGTCGCAGTGGATTTGTGGCCTGGCTTGCCAGGTCAACTGACCTCACCCCTTGTGATTTCTGTCTTTGGGGCGAAATCAAGCGCCGTGTGTACATGGACGAACCACAAAATTTACATAATCTTAAAGACAAGATTGTAAGTGCATTTTCTGAAGTGAAAGTGACACTTAAGTGTTAAGAAGAGTGAATGAAAACGTTTTGAAACGTGCAAGACACTGTTTGGAGAGAAATGGACTCCATTTTGAACAGCTATTAAGGTACGGTTATTTTAGATTTGTAGGGTAGGGTTAATTTTTTATTGTTATTGTACATAAGTCGATTGATAATTGACGCCCCACGCGCGGTGTCAATAATGTTAGCACTTTTTAGGAAAACTTTGATGACCAATAACTTCTTACTTACAAAAGAAAATGAGAAACTACTCAAGTTATATTTTTAAGTTTTATTAACATACAGGTATGTAAAATTTCGTTACGGATTACATTATCACCCTGTATGTTTTATTTCACTACAACATAGTGCAAGTGCTTATTTACAAGTAACCGTTATGTTTACATAAATCCAAAGGCTAATTTCAAATAACCACGTCTTACCTAAAGCATACAGCGCTGTAATACGGCTCTAATTTCAGTAATGCTTCCCGTGTATAAACTTTCTCTAGACTGAACTAAGGCGGAGGACACATCTCCTGTTATGTTATTCTCTACACTAAACTCGTCTAAATCTCGACGCTAAGCTAGTTTAGTGTGTTATATTAGAGAATACTGGTATCAGTTCTTGTTGTAGATACTAATCAGCTGTTGCCCGCGATTCCGAATTGGAATTGGTTTTTTTTTTCGGGATAAAGTAGTCTGTTTTCATCCAGTGTCATCTCCCTGCATTCAAAATTACATAAAATTTGGTCCACTCGTTTGAGCGTGAAGAAGTAACACACAACCATACAGACAGACTCACAGATTTTCGCCTTCATAAGTATTAGTGTGACCATCAAACGCGAAGCCATTGTAATCAATCAAAGGCATCGAGAAATTGATCAAAATGGCCTACGACTTAACATTACCTTGTCAAACAATACAGATATAACAAATTAATCCCAAGGCACATAAAATTAATGTCTAATTCTAATCGATTCAAAGCCACAATACAATATGGCTATTGAACACCAAAACATTAGAAAAAATCTAATCCTATAGATCCTATAGTTTTTTGTGTATTATTTGATTATGAAATGAATAAATGTGTTAATTTATTTATTTATTAACTTGTTAATATGTCCCACTGCTGGGCATAGCTCTCCGTGATAATGGCCATAATACGCGTCCAAGTCTCCCATCCTATAGAACCAATTTATTCCTGACCCACCATAGAACCTGTAACTAAACGTCATAGTGACTTTGCTTTGCTCGACAAAGGAAATCTACTTTACGTTTACTGTGACAATGTTCTATGATAGGTCAGTTCAGTCAGTTGGTTCGATTGGCAGATATGATTTTTCCTTACTGAGCTTCCCTTCTCGCTTCTCTTCAGTAATATCTCCTAAGCTAACATTAACTGCTACGATTTTTGTTTATTATATTACCAATGTAAACAAATTATTGGACCACATTTTGGCACTGACGTTTCAATTGAACACCACTCTCGTAGTAAAAACCACCGATGCATTCACGCACGGAATTGGAAAGATAATGCACTTCGGCGTTCGATAAGCGCAGTAGACACAGGCCTTTAGATCTAGGGTATATCTAGACATTCTAGACCGTCAGCATGTGCCCCAGGTAACGTAGTAGTTGGCAACCAATTTTCTCAAATGGGACTCGCGCATCTTCCTCCGACCATCTCGTGTACAAAGACAGACTTCGTTTTGTGTTTTGGTCGAATCTTGAGTTGTAGGGGACTATGGCAAGCAAGTTAAGTGATTTAGGTATATTTTTCGCTAGACATCGTCGGGGTAGTAGTTATATTAAGAAACTGGAATTGGCTTCTCAAACTCACGTTTTAATTAATTTTAATAATTTAACGATATTAGTGTAATTGTTGTACTCAGTGACACTGTTACTTTATTTTATTCAATTATTTTAAATGAAATGGTATAATACTTTAACTACGAATCATTTTGTATGAGTGTGAATAATTAAAAAAAAACTTAATTTTCACTCGGATGCAGCACAAAAAATATGAAATATCGAAAAATTGCTATAACAAGAAAATCTTGTGACAACTTAAGAAATACTTCGCAAATACTATTTAAGTTTCTGTACACCGGTGGACAGGACAATTAGCCATATTTATCTGACGTTAGTTCGTTAAACCGCTTATTCCCAAACATCCCTTGGCGCCAGCAATCTCGAAGTTGGAATAGTCTGACGGGTCGTCAAAGTTTAATTTAATTATTCTGACATTGACACACGCTCAGCTTAAGTATTTAACAACACACAAACTTTAGATTGTATTGGTGTAACTGCAGAAGCAAATTGCAATTGAGTTCGGCTAACTCGTGAAGTTGACCGCAGTAGATGAAATGGAAAATGAAACTGTTGTGTAAACCGTTATTTAGTTAATATACAAGCTGAAACAGACCCTTGGGCGATCACTGGGATATATATGAGCAATTATAGAAAATAATAAAGTGCATCTTAAATAGTATTAATATCGTGGCTCAAAGCTATCGCAAAATAAACTAATAATTACCTACTAGGAAAAAAGACACACTACAACGGCATAGCATTCTCAAGTGTCCCGAGTCCATATAATAGGGAAAACAAGCGTACCTAATATTCTGAGCAAAAAAATATTTAAATTTTACTTACTTTTATCTACTTACAAAGTCTATTCTGGTGAAAACATTTTTCTAGTTTGATCTAAATGGGTCTTATTTCATTCAATTTACCTAGTTAAAGTCGTGTTATAACGGTCGATCACAATATGCAATCAATCGCCATGCTTACCACAGATAAGAAAATAATAGACAATTTAAGGGCATTTTTATTTTCCTATCTTAAGTATTAAACCATGAATAGATTGTATATTGGGACCTGTTGTTAATATTATCGAATAATTTCAACTTTTATGGGCGCTCCACACTCTCAAGAGAATCTCGCGCGAGAATCTCCGGAGATTCTCAGCGAGAACTGTAGCGAGAACTTCTTTGGGTACACACTCTCACAAAGTCCTCAAATAGTTCTCACTACAGTTCTCGCGCTCGATGACGATGGACGCAGAAGTAACCGCTGCTACAAGTTTATTGTTATGCGCAT
>BHDV01007533.1:94394-124269 GCA_005406045.1 Adoxophyes honmai
GACGGACGGACGGACAGACGGACAACAAAGTGATCCTATAAGGGTTCCGTTTTTTCCTTTTGAGGTACGGAACCCTAAAAATCACTATGGATAGCGCTATTTTAAAATCGTGTTGCAAAATTTAAATCGTGGTGCGCAGTTAGCCTTACAGCAGCCGTGGTCACGATAAAAAAAATGATGGTGCAAAATATGAGCGAGAATCACGAAACGAAAGTTTAAATCATTTTTTATAAGTGGTTCGTATATCTATCGGGAGGCTGCCTAGAATGCACTCTGAAATATTTAACAAAAGAAAACTTAAGAAACAAAGGCCCTTCTGGCCCTTACGTTTGCTCTATAAATAAGCAAAGTTTTCTAGATGTATTGGCAACGTATTACCATAAACTTTTTAAGCAACTGCACTTAAACAGAATTGTTGAAACTTGTTAGATTTCACGCACAATACGAACATGACTGTCTAGAACAGGAGTTCCCAACCTTTTCTTGGTCAGGGACCACTTTAATATTAGTCTTGTTGGCAGGGACCACAATGTAGCTATAATGAAATTCACTCATTGTATGTCGGCCGACGGCGCCAAATTTAAATTGATTTTCGGAACATATTTTGGCTCCCGCGGACCACTAGTGGTCCACGGACCATAGGTTGGGAACCACTGGTCTAGAAGTTGGTAGCAGTAGATTCCAGTCCACTTCGTGCGACAAACGTTGGAGACTCCGACAAACTTGTTAGAAGTAAAAAGAACTCGTTGGATAGATGTTAAGAGCCGAGTTACAGCTAACATACGCCGGCGAAACAGATGTTCCATATTATTTTTGTAAAGGAAAATACAAGTAACAAGTACGGCCATTTAAAATGCAATGTCTTGTGTTTTCGATGGTAAAGAGTAATTAAAACTCGACATTCAGTATAACTTTTATTGCGTGAGTCTCTAATGTAGATATTCTGGTTAGACACTAACTTGACGTAAAATTTGAGTTGGCTTGATGATTATGGGACCTGAACACGCGTGACATTTTAACATCATGTAATTATAAATGTTACTGCAAAGGTATTTTATGAACTAAAAGTGTCTCGTTTGTTTTTTTGAGTAGCTACGCTCATAAAGGAGAATGTTGATATCCAAAGCTATCCGTAGAATCGCAGGGCATTTTTATTTATTCCAATTACCTACCGATGGTAACACCATCCATTCAAGTTACACCATCTGACTATTGGGTCGTATTCACATTATTTCATACATACATACATACAATCACGCCTGTATTCCCAAACGGGGTAGGCAGAGCACACAAAACGCTACATAGACAAAACAATGACTATTTCACGTTTTGTGGCCACTTCTAGCATAGTATTATTTAGGTTTTGAGGTGGCAGGTACAATAGTGACAGGTTGCTAGCCTGTCGCCTAAAGCATACCTAAACCTATTTCCTTAGTCGCCTCTTACGATATCCACGGAAGAAATGGAGAGGTGTTATTCTATCCCGACACCACACGGTAAATTATACATTTTTTCAGCACTTCTTTAAAACACATTCCGGGATCGTAGCTCTTAATCGACTGACTTTGTATTTGACATATTTGTTTGATACACAAATACTTTTGTAAGTCCAGCGCGAGTGATAGGATTGTGTATTGAATGGTAAATCTAGATACTTCTTAAATGAACAGGATTCTAGTCTAAGTCACTTTGCTACAACAAAGGATAAACATAGGAATAAAAGATGCCTATCAAGATCTCAGTTCGCGCATGCAGGTAATATTTATTCACGGCAGATGCTAATGTTAAACGTAATGCTCACATTACGAGACGTGCCTCATCCTCAACACAAAACATGATGATTGATATAACAGAAAGCAGATTTATAAACTACATCAACACGTTTTATTTTCACGTGTGGTGTTGAAATTCAAATTACATCTTTATCTGTCTTCCGTGGATGTCGTTAGAAGCGAGTGAGGAAGGTTAAGGTATGTTTTAAGCGACATGCTAGCAACCTATCACTACTATACCTCTTCTGTCATTGAATGTAACTTTTAACGTTTTGAAAACAACATTATAAAAGCTGTCAGCCAACTGTCAATGAATTTTTAAGAAAAACAGCTCTGAGAGACGAGTGGCGACGTATAGACCAACGAGTCTCTCAGAAATCTTCGCAAACATAATGGTGGCGACGACTCTGTAAATAGTATACCGAAAAAGAAGAAGAAGAAGTATAAAAGCACATACCCAAATTTCGCAACCTACACCATTGTAAACAAACACATGGGATATATTAATTTTGTCTGTTGCGATATTTCACGGAGTCTTTCTTAATTTTGTTACTGCTTTAACTACTCGTTGAGGCACGGAGTGCGTGAAAAATAAGAATGGACGTCCATCTATTCAATGACTTACTTGACAGTTCTGTTACAAATTACAATCACTCTAATTCTCACGGATTGTCAAAGGTGTCGTAAAATAGGTATGTCGTTCAACGCAATTATTTGTACTCGTAACTAGCTGACACCGTATCTGGGTACAACGTTGAGAAGTATATTAAAACTGTTCTAGCTAGACTCCTATGTATGTGTTCCTATAACTGTGTGTATACATTATGTCCGACTTAGCAAAGTAACAGTTTTTGACGTCACTTCATTCGCGTCCTGCGGTGCTAATTTTCTGAGATATAACCCTTACTCTTTACGAGATATTTTTAGTCACAGTTAAATATCTAAGAAAAAACAGTTTTTGCATCATCTGTCCCCAATATTCTATGTCCCTGGCGATTCCCAGCCAAGCCCAAGCCTCCAGCCACTCGATTTAATTTACATCTTCGCTCCGATTGTTCCCAACTCCAGAGTTCGACGAACGGTCGGGCGTCTCTGATTTATTTTCCCTCAACAACCCCTAAATGGATTTTAGTTCCTTAATATTGGAGCGTTAACTTTCTCGGGTTCAGGCACAGGTTAGACTGGAGCTGGAAAGGTTTCGTTTAAAGCTTAGAGATGTAAAATGCAGATTTCGCGCGGTATAAAGTTTTATTTAGCCCCGACGTAAAAAGATGACTGTTATGAGACTTATGAAATTGTGTTTACACATCAGTCTGTTACTTTGTGCTCCTCATACGGATATAGGTACCAATTTCGATGCAGATTTTTTCCTTTCGAAAGCTAGTTTCCTTGATGTAGAACTGAGCGATGTTTGAATGAAATCTTTCAGATTTTAAGACATTGAAGTTTGAAATCAAAATTTCGGAATCTGTCTACTTTTAATTTAAGATAATTTGATTCAATACCTACATTAACTAACTTAAGACTACAGCGTATGGATAGATATGGATAGATTTTGGCTAATGTTGTTTTAGGCTCATTCGAAATAACATTCAAGGCTAATTTGAACAATCGTGAGTTAATCTCAGGTGCCTTAGTTTCATTTCATTGGTATATCTGATTACACTACCGACCTTTAGCGTTTACAAAGCTAGCTAACAACAAAGGCAAACAATATCGCAATTTTAATCATATTTTCATTTAGCTAATAAAATAGCTAGTTCCATTGACACGTAATCCACTGGCCACGATTTTGTCAACGCCATCTTGATACGAGCCGCGACATAGGATTTTCAAGCACGATCTCGACTCGTAGATTTAAAAGATACTAGACTACCAACCGGTTGTCAACTCGGATGATTTATTGCAACTTCTAATCCAAACTCCAATATTTATAGGTACTTAGAATTACACGCTGTTCATGTAAGAGAAGTACTCGGAATTTGTTGGCAAAGTTTTAGTACAAATAGGTATGGATAAAGTCTGCGAGTTTTACCCAAAGCTATAAACGAGGCGCTAATTTTGTTTCACTCGAATACACAGTAGATGGTTAATTGGGGCTCGGACAAGCTTGATGAGGACGAAAAAAACAAACGAACATCCACAATAGAAAGGCGGTCTAATCCACTTTGAGTTTCGCCTTTGAACTGAATTTTTGTCTAGAGTTTATTTTGACGCTAACAAAGCTTTAGCTCGCCGTAATTTATACTTCGGTTTCACATAAAGAACGGGCCATAAACTCGGTTGTCGTATTTCTTATTTTTCTTTGAAAACTGATTCCAGATATTACCGCGGCGGGTCATAAAAGTCGGTCTAATAATTAGTGGGACTGTTCACTAGTGGGCATGACATCACGCACCTAAAGCCACAAGGCTCCTTTGTCTCCTCACTGACAGACACCGCGTAAATCTCAGATCATGACAACCGTGTCGCGTAATCCCAAACTGAGAAAATATTATTTTTCGGTCGTTTCTTTGTCTGCAGGAGCGGTTGCGTCAGAACTCGATTCGAGTCGACGATGTGTTGAGTGACGAAATGGATCCACGACTTATGTTTGTTTGTAAAAGACGATGATAAATATCCTCTCGTGAGAGACAAACAAGCGTCGGCCTGATAAAAGAAAAGAATTGTAATGAGCTTACACTTATAAATGATATAGTTAATGATGAGTGATCCTAAGCGAGCCATGAGAAGTGGCGTTAATTTCTATGTGTATGGATGTAGCCAATTTGCATCAGGTGTTGTCTAAAAATTTCGAAATCTCAAACGAACGGACTTAGCAGATTTCTAAAAAGTGGTAACGAAACACAATAGCTTCGTTGTACGTTCTTATTGTTCACTTAGTACCTATCATACCAGAACTTTGAAACTGTTTCCATATACCTACTTGGCTAAAATGGCAACCGTGTTTTCATAACTACTACCTAAGCTATTAATACTGAAAGAGCATTTTTGTCTAAGTCTAATTCAGGAGAAATGCTATGTTGTGGACTGTATGTGTATCTAACGTATTAATACAGTGCCAGGAATCAAATTTGGCAAGATTCTAAGTAGCGAGGTACCCCTAATACTTAACATCTTGCCGCCTTAAATGCTGGGGACTGTAAGTGTTTATCTTTTCGTTTCATTTGTTAATTTTTGCACCTTACAACACCTTGCTTTGATCTATTTTTTCTTCATCTCTTGTTCCTTTGTTGAGATCCCATTTAGTGTTGTCTAAATCCGTAACATTTTTGGTGTTCTCTGTTAAGCATACTTTGTTTTGTGGAACACAAATCTCCAATATGTCCCTCAATTACAATAACACATGTGGCTGCGCTGATTTCAATAAAAATACACACAAATCATGTTACGAGGTTTATTTTCGTCTCAGCAATCGACTTAACGGGTACGAAGTTAATTGATGACGACGAGGGTATGGCGGGGAGATTTATATTTTGAGCGTCGTAATTACAAGATGCTCTAATGTCCTTAACAAAGATGTGTCCTGGAGCGACGTCACGCGCAGGAATAGACGCCCGACGGCCGCAGTCGACAGATTCGAGTTCGAATAACTTTAGGTTGAATTTGTGACAGTTTGGGTGTTTCTTGGACCGTTAATGTTTTCTCTTTGTTACTGTTCAGCTAATGTTACTACCTAAACTCGTCGATCGCTGTCGAGCAGTCAAATTTTCCATAGAATACTCGTATGACAGCTAACGTTGACACTTCGATGTCGAACTCGTCGACGAATTTAAGGAATAGCATCACAAAAGTGTATAATACTTACTAGTAAAAAGTAAAAATTTGGTTATTGTGCTTATTATCCGTGCCACTGACGTTCAGATTTAGGCGCAGTTTTAACTATAAATACCACACAATACATAGTACAGTTACGGGCTAAGTATACATAAACGCAAGAATCCTGAAAAAACGTTGAAGGTAAAAGTTTGTTTATCGTCCACCCTACCTGTTTATCCTGGTACGTAATATTTATCTGTATTTTTTGTGAATGTTGTGTAGTGTCGGGTTTAGAATAAGACGTCTTCGTTTCTTCCGTGGATACCGTAAAAGTAAATTATTACACTAGTTATTCTGTGGCGACAGGCTAGCAACCCGTCTATACCTCTAAAAACAGGTTTTATTTCTATGGGAGCCCCGTTAATTATAATTATTATTTTGATTTTAGTATTTGTTGTTATAGCGTCAACAGAAATACATCATCTGTGAAATTTTCAACTCTCTAGCTGACAGGCGGACAGACAGACAGACAGCGAAGTCTCAGTAATAGGGTCCTGTTTTTACCCTTTGGGTACGGAACCCTAAAAATAAGCTAGAAGCGACTACAATACAGGGGTGGTTTATGTAAGTAAGTAGGTACGTTAGTAAGTATGTATGTAGGTACAGTCAACCAATTTGATTCCTAGGCCACTATGGAACTTTGTCGCATTGACAACGTCAAGGACAACAAAATAATGACAACGTCGGTGCGGGTCAAACAATTATCAACTCTCCAGTCAGAATATGAAATAATCGTAAAGAGTTTTAACGTTTTGTCGTTTTAGCTCCAAGTCGTGAAATTAAAAAGAAAGTTTGACAGATAGACAGTGACAATTTCAGTTAACCTTCTTTTATATGCAAGTGTGACAGAGACACAAATAGACGATACTCTTTCAGTGAAGTTTTGTCAGAAAAGTATTTTTAGGTTTGATCCCGATATCTATGACATGAAAGTTATTGATACCTAGAGTCTGGCTAATGAAAGTTGAGACTGAGTTTTTTTTTAACTTTTTATATGGCAACGAGTCAATTGTGTCAAACGCCGTTGTTAGTATGCCATGGTAATTTTGATACTGTGTTTACAATGTATCTAAGAACCTAACAGTTTCCAAAATACTTATGGGTTGTTACGGGTTTTCTTTTAGCGGCTTATACGGGGCGTGTAGAAGTCGTGGAGGAGGTACAAAATGCCGTTCAAAACCTCAAAGACCTGGAGAAAGAGTCGTGTTTACGAAACCAAAATCAGTAGGTACCTTGGGGAATTGTTGTCTCTTACCGGTTATTATTTCTATGAAAAACCTGTAATATAGCTAGCAAATTTACTGTGATTATTACACAAAGTTATACACAACTGCATATTTAATTACATAGAAAATATTTAACTTAATATGTATTTCAATCAGTGATATATTTTATGATATTTTATTTAACACTAATGAAATCTTTTGCCATGAAAACTCGAACCATGCCGGCAGTGGTCACTTGCTTGCAAATTACAATTTTTGTACAAGTATCATTATCGTTTTCTCGCACTATACTTGGTGTTGCAACACGTCGATTTTTTAAATTTCCCGCCATTTTCTAGTCTCAACTTTCATTAGCCAGACTCTAAACGAACTACTTTTCTATTGATTATCGATGACACATTTTTGAAAAAGTTTAGATGTCATCACGACATGCGTAATGCAACAATCAATGTCACAGAAGATTAACAAATAAATTTATTACAACATAGTTCTACAGTGGCCTAGGAATCAAATTGGTTGACTGTACGTTACAAAGAATCCAACGTCGGCTTCCCAGAAACTTCTGTGTACTGTGCAAGAGGTGTTTCCAATTGCACGACGTCTGCAAAGCGACAAGATTTACAATCTGTTTTCGTTTAAACGAAGCCGGTGACATAAAGTGCTATTCTAAAAACTCATTCGAATTTCAGCGACAAGATTTTGTGACACCTGCAGATATCAGAGAGGAAATAAAACGAGTCATCGTCGATTTTACGCGACTCGATTATACTTGATTCCGTACGTAAGTGAAGTTATAATGCATACGATTATTTTTCAGGGGCAGTGCCCTCGAATAATTTCTTGGGTTGCAACACTAGCTGCTGCTGAGATGTTACACCTGGTTATGGTGAACGATTGTTCTGATGGTGAATGCTGGGTGGATCCGAAACGCGTCAACGAATTGTAGAGGTGGTACTAAGTGTTGAAGTTGTAGAATGCTTGAGGAGGGAGAAGCTTTCAATTCATTAATTCAACAGTTTATTCCATAATTATCAGACACTAGCTGTGCCCGCGACTTTGTCCGCGTGGAACAGTAACTAATTTTCCCCGTTTTTCCCACATTTTCCAATTTTCTTCTCTCCTATTAGTCATAGCGTGATGTTAAATCCCGTGTGGTGCCGGGTTAGAATAGCACTTCCCCCTTTCTTCCCATGGGTGTCGTAAGAGTCGACTCTGGGAAAGGGTTATTGTATTGTGGGCGATGGGCTAGCAACCTGTCACTGCAATATCACGTTTAACCATCTGGATACCCTGAAATTGCTAGATGTGGCACTGAATTCTAGAATTCATGTGCTCTGCCTACCCCTCTTGGGAATACAGGCGTGATGTATGGTATGTATGTATGTGATGTTAAATAGCCTAAAGCCTTCCTCGATAAATGGCCTATCCAACACAAAAAAATTAGCGCGTTCAAACAAACAAACTCTTCAGCTTTATAATATTAATTAGTATAGATTATGAAATATACAGCTGAAACTTACTTCTAGATGCATTTTCGTAAGTATGATATTCAGTTAATCTGAATATAAAAACACAAAAATAGGTAAACGTAAGATGTGCTAATAAATTATTTTAAATCGTAATAACACTTTTATTAAATAATCCCGAAAAGTCTTGAGATATGGTGGATTATTTTGTACTCATGTGGTGTAGAGTTTAGAATAACACCTCTCCATTTCTTCCGTGAATGTCGTAAAAACTGTAAAAAGCTACTAAGGAAAATTTAGATACGTTTTAGGCGACAGGCTAGCACCTATCACTATTGTACATCCTTTGTCTATGTTTAAGCATAATGGTAGGTACATACATACATACACGTACATACAGGCGTGATGTACATAATTTTATATATTTTTTATATATCTATGTATACAAATTGACGGATTGTGTTACATTGCTGTGTTGAACGACTCTTTAGTATGGGTAATTGTATAGCCAATAAACAACCTTCATTGACCTTTGGCTACCAGAATAACACTTTATGTCAATTGATCTTGCAAAATGGCGGATGACGACTTTTCTTATTGCGCAAATGTCAACGCACTTAGGGATGTAAGTGCAATACTTATATTGACACAATTAACGAGTGCAGAGTGCGCTGGCGCTCATTTTGGTGTGCGTTCTGTATACACGATGGGTTTTTAGGGTACTAAAAAAAGGAACATACATATTCTCACGCCTGCATTCCCAAGAGGGGTAGGCAGAGCACATGAATTCAAAAATCCAGTGCCACGTTTAGTAATTTCAGGGTAACCAGATGGTTAAACGTGATATTGCAGTGACAGGTTGCTAGCCCATCGCCCACAATACACTAACCCTTTCCCAGAGTCGACTCTTACGACACCAACGGGAAGAAAGGGGGAGGTGCTATTCTAACCCGGCACCAACTAACTTAACTTTTTTTTTAAAAAGGAACCCTAATAAAATTCCCTGTGTGGTGTCGGGTTTACCTCGCCATCTATTCCATGGATGTTGTGACAGGCAACTTAAGAAAACAGGTAAAATTTTAAGCGATAGGCTGGCAACTTATTACTATTTTGCCACTTTAATTTACTTGGTGCTGTGCTATTTATGCTTGGAGTGGCTGCGAAGCGTGAAATAGTTCACGGCTTTGTCTGGTCAATGACAGGTTGTTAGCCTATCGCCTAAAATATAGCTTAACCTAATTAGTCGCCTTTTACGATCTCCACGGAAAAAATGGAGAGGTATTATTCAAAATCCAACACCACCTGGTAAAATAATAATAATTATATACATACATACATACATACAATCACGCCTGTATTCAGGGTAGGCAGAGCACACAAAACGCTACGTAGACAAAACGATGACTATTTCACGTTTTGTAGCCACTTCTAGCAACATTTTATTATCAGGGTTTGAGGCGGCAGGTACAATAGTGACAGGTTGCTAGCCTATCGCCTAAAATATACCTTAACCTTTGTCCTTAGTCGCCTCTTACGACACCCACGGAAGAAATGGAGAGGTGTTATTCTAAACCCGACACCACAAGAATTATATTCTTGGTAATAATTATTTATTCCCAGTATGATTGAATTACCACAAGTTTCTACAGAATAAAGCCGGTACACCACTGCCTTTTCGTAACCATGCAGAAACGCACGTCGACTCAAGGTCAAATAAATAATTTCGGGAATAAACTTCGGTACATAATGGCAGACAGATGTGTAAAGAAATGAGACGAACGCTAAATTACTTTTGTAACGTGCATCACATTCGCTGCATGTGTGCAGTACCACTACCATGGATTTCCATCGTAACGGACGAACACATTTCGAACAATTTTCGATTCAACCTGTCAATGACAATTGTAATTTTTGTGACTCTTTGTATTGATATTGTATTGTATTGTATTGATGACTCTTTATTGCATATAAAATAATTACATACACACATCACGCCTGTATTCCCGAATGGGGTAGGCAGAGCACGAGAAACTCAAACATGTCGAAACGGAACGCAGTTTCACTCAATGTTGCCAATTTAGAGATCTGTCGCTAGAACTGGCGACTTTTGCTCAAGTTTTAGTTTTGTCCCTAATATTATGTAATAATACGTTATTGCGCCGATACGTATTTTAATTATAGTCTCATCACCCCCCCCCCCTAGCCCTAGCCCTAGCCCCCTAGCTACGCCACTGCTCATCACTTATCACTAGTCACTAGACTTGAGCAAAAGTCCTCACTTCTAATTGGCAACACAAACGCAGAAACTCTGATTACCAGTATCATACCGACCGGCAAGCCGTGTCTCTCGTGATTAGTTTAGTAGTTGATGACTAGTGGCTTCGTGTGCTAACTTCAACGTGATTGTATGAGCGGTGACGCTCAAGCAACTCTTTAGTTGCTCGAAAGGCCTAAGGCTCAATTCATGCCAGAAGAGCGGCGAAGGGCGGCGAAGCGGAGCGCAGTTTCAGTGTCATGAGAATTTTAACTTTATATTCATTACAATATGACTTATTATCGCATGAGAAACTCCAAAGAGGCGCGCGGAATTCCGGCGAATGCTCGAGCAGTCGCGAGCGGCCGCTGGCAATATCCCGCCCAGAGATCTTGGACTTCCTGCGCATTCCAGCGACTTCTCGAGCAGTCACGGGGATCCTCGCGCCTTCTCTACTGAGCAGGTCGCTGCGCTTCGCCGCCCTTCGCCGCTCTTCTGGTGTGAATTGAGCCTAAGAAGTCGCCCGCGATTAGTCTCTGTGAACCAGTGGTAATGGTAATTTCAAGCACATGATGTGAGCGAAACGATTGAAGTTATGCAAATGTGTCTGTGCCGATTATAAATAAGAAATGAAATGTTAATTATCACGCAGCTCGAGATACAATTAAATTTTCGCGAAACAAATTTGGAGCCGCTTGAAATTTTATCAAGCTTGCTTATGGTGTCTTTGGATCCATAAGGCAAGAATTTCGTGTTTTCGTGTATGTTTATAAAATAACAATGATTATTACTTGTTTATAAATTCGACTAATAACCGAAATAAAAAAAAAATAAAAAAAAATATTAGCTTTGAAAGCATAGATAAACCTATTATTTATCCTTAGTCGCCTCTTACGACATCCATGGAAGAAATAGAGAGGTGTTATCCTACTTCTTACTAATATTATAAACGTGAAAGTTTGTGAGTATGTTTGGATGTTTGGATGTTTGTTACTCTTTAACGCAAAAACTACTGACTGGATTTTAATGAAACTTCAGTAATGTAGCTTATAGGTACATCAGAATAGCACATAGGCTAAAACTTAGAAAGATATTGTTTGAATTTTCCAAAATATGACGATAGGAAAAATAGTAGGACTCCGCAATTTTCAACATAAAAAGCTATACATTGGCATGCGGGCTGTGGCTAACAAGATCTCTTCTGTGCTACCCCGAATTTAACGCGAGCGTAGCCGCGGGAAAAAATGGTTGCCTGTAAAGTCGGTTTTACGGGCGAAGATTTTACGTGACAACGTCTTTTTCTCGGTAGAATATTTATTGATTTAAGACGTTGTCACGTCAACTCCCAATCGTGACAGCTGTCCATGTCTGCGTTTGACGTCTCACATGATACCATAGAGGCTTCGCACTATCGAAGCGCCACCTCCTTAACACTGCGGGCCTCTCTCTCGTTCGGTGACGTCATCGTAACGTTACCGAGCGTTACACTTTTTCATAAGTGACTCCCAGCCGCAACCTAATTTAAGACGTTGTCACGTCAAAAGCTAGTTCTAACTAAACCCGACATCACACGGTCTTTAAAGCACAAACAAACCCCTCGACAGACAGAGTTACTTTAGCATTTGAAGCGATTTTTCTAAGGCACTAACTCGATCTAATGCAATGCTTCTTGCACTATTCTTGCATGTGTCGCTTGACGAAGAAACATGATTCATCGCCGTTCGACAGACGATACGCTCGGTAATTACCGCACAACACGCGATATTCGGCTCAAAAGAACAGTTACTCAAACTAAGAAGCAGCCATCGCATTCGGTCGTAAAACGGTTGCAATGATAAACCGTAAAACCTAAGGGAGAGTGCTGAGCGTCTAGTGCATTGAAAACAATGATGGATTCGATAACGATTTCGTTTGCGAATGAATGCCGGAATTGTATGGAGACGTGTCGACCGCGGCAGTTATGCAGACGTTCCGCTGGGGGCGCTGTCTCAGTTTCCCTACAATTTTGCGATAACTCGCAAACGAAATCGTTATCGGATCCCTCATCGTTTTCAATACACTAGACGCTCTGTATTTCTAGTGCATTCAAAACGATCATGCAGTCGTTAACGAATTCGATTGCGAGTTATCGCAAAATTGTATGGAAACTGTGCCAGCCCCGCCAGCGGAACGTTTGCACAACGGCCGCGGTC
Organism: Adoxophyes honmai; assembly: GCA_005406045.1. Lineage (NCBI taxonomy): Eukaryota > Metazoa > Arthropoda > Insecta > Lepidoptera > Tortricidae > Adoxophyes > Adoxophyes honmai. The sequence goes on from BHDV01007533.1 coordinate 107,124, forward strand.
GACACTTATCCATAGAATTCGGCGGTAACTTGCAAAAGAATTCGTTAACGACTGCATGATCGTTTTGAACGCACTAGACGCACTGAGGCGAAAACATGATTTTTGCGGCGCGATTCCTCGAAAATAATGCGATAGTATAAAATATACGGTTTTAAGTTGCGGCAACATAAAAATGTTGCTCGAGTTTTAAGGTTATAGTTTTGTTTTTAAGAGCGGTTTGCGTTAACGAAGAGTCTGGGGAAATTTTATCTTGATTATCTTTAGTCTTATCTCTGAAGTTTTTTCGAGATTTTCAGATTATGACTTGATTATGGGGTGATCGTCCAAGAGTTTAGCAGTAAACAAGAACACCTAGACTTAGTACTTAGGTATCTCATCTCGATCTAGTTGGTAGGTACTGTAATTGAGTACAGATTAACGAAATTAATCCATCATCATTAACATTTTATTTGAAACAGGGAACTGTTTAAAGTAAAGCAAATATACACACATACATCACGCCTGTTTCCAAATGGGGTAGGCAGAGTGCACGGAACGTTACAACTTCATACATTGTAGTCACTTGAAGCATAGTTTCAGATTGAAACATAGTTAAAAGAAATAAAATAGTGACAAGTTGCTAGCGTGTCGCCTAGCATACCTTAACTTAAATGTATTTCCTAAGTCGCCCCTTACGACGTCTGCGAATGAAAATAAAACATTGTTTCCTAATGTTTAATTTCTACAATGTTTATTATTTCCTGCTACTATAGTCCTTCTTAACTTAAAATCTAAAAACTGTGCTAGAAATGGCAACCGAATGTGAAATTGTCATGGTTAGGTATGTCTATGGAGCGTTTCGTGTGCCATAGCTACCCCATTTGGGAATAGGTACCAGGAAAGCACTTGAAATCACGAGAAAGTTGAGAGTGGAAATGTTATATCGCTGTAGGTAGGTAATTTATGTTCGTCCTAAGAAAAATTTAAAAGATGTGATTTTTCCAAATGCTTTTATTGTGTATAGAAATATATGTACTTACTTCAGACTCGTACAACTTATCGCCTCTATGACTTCTGCGAAATATTTTATATCGCATCATTCGCGACATCAAAAAGATATCCGATGAAATCCGATCCCTTTTCCCGCCAATACTCGTACCCTGGCTGTGGATGACACAGATAAAAAACCACAGATGATTCACTCCCTACACAGAGAAACCGCCACTTCGTATACTTTCACTTGGTAAATATTACGCAATAATTCGTGTCCTGACTGGCAATCTGAATCTACTTGAAGGTATTAAATTAATGCCCTTACCAAACTGCAAGTAATTTTTTTGCGAATAATGCATGATGCAAGTTGATTTAAGTTTTCATCAATGCGTATTTTGTAATCAAACACAGATCGACTGAGTATGTTAATGTGTTTATTTATAATAACCCCAATTGGTTTAAAAATATGAGAAAAAAGACCTTGTAAGCATAGTTAATTCTTCTTGAATTCTGTTTAAAACAAGATTCTCCTTATTTCGGTATCATCTTCTGCCAAGGGTTGATGAGCATTACAGTAATCTATTCTTCAATAACAGCGTTATTAAACGAGTATATCAATCATATTCCCAAACCAAGAAGAAGTTATTAATTTCAACGAGTCGTTATTGTTGATCTTGATTACCTATCGATCCATGTTTTCCATTCATGTTCTCGTTCATTCATTAAAGAACACAATTACACGAAACAGTTTACGTCTCAATCACACCGGATACGAGATAAGCTATCGATAGTAACTTATTAGTAACATAGTTTTTATTAAAACCATAACAGGAACAAAAAATCCAGTCTGGTAGGGAGTCCATGTTTTACGGATATATTAGGTCCTTACGTCTGCAATTGGCGTTTTGTATGAAGATTTCCGTAAAATTTGCGTTTTCCATACTAAAGGTAAATATTATTTTTTTTTCAGTTATTACTACAATAATACTACAATAATTAATACATGGACGGGTGGGGTGGGTGGATAAATAATACTTTTAAAAACTGCTAGATTTTTGTAGTGTTCCGTCAAGTGTTTCGCTTTCCAAAAGGGTTCCGTCACTAAAAAAGTTGGAGAAACGCTGTAATAAAATAAAAATTTATCAAGTATTTTATTGCAAGTATTGCAACTGCAAATTTGCAGGATTTTTTAATTTTTTTTTTTTTTGGGTTTTATTGAACTTTGGATTTATGACGGCCAAAATTTGCACGATAAATACATGATCTTTTGTTATATTGTGTTATGTAATTATAAGTTGCAATGGTTAGAAGCACGAAAGAAAAATCGCTAATTTCATACTTATCGTCAATTTCAATATAATTAGGCGCTGCGCAGACGACAGTGTTTTGTGCGATCGAGTCTGCGCAGCAATAAATTGTCTGAATGGCGCGGTGACAGCTTCTAGGAATTTCCATTCAGAGTTTCGTAGAAACTGTCAGCGTGAATGGCGAGAATTTATTGCTGCTCGCACAAAACTCTGTCGTCTGCGCTGCGCCTTACGGTAACATTGACAAGTCTGTCTTTTGTCATCTGTGACGTGAAACCTCGCTTCCTCGTTGTAGTTTACCCTTATAACTTTTATGAATGAACAGATTTCTTTATTACGCGAATGCTCCTCTAATTCAATCTTCTGATCCTACATTTATTTATTCGTTTCAAAGTAATTCTGTAAAGAAAGGCGATGGGATTTTTTTCTTATTATAACAGTCAAAAGAGGGCCTCGAAGGGCTCTCATTGTTACTCCACCTGTATTTTCTTTGGTTAACTTCGACATAAATAAACCTTATTATGTGCGTGAAAAGGCATCGGGTGACTGGAGGGATGGCTGATTTAATATTTATGACTTTTTGTAGAATCAATTTCCAGTTTTGTGAAGAATTTTCAGTAAAATCGTGTTTTTTCACTTCATCTGCGTTGAATTTTCTTATTGGCTATCCAGCGGGTACTATGGATATTACCAATTACAAAAAATTGCTTATGTCTTCCGCGAGACACAATCTACAAATAAAAAAATAAAAAATGGGTTGTTCGGCGGAGTTTAGGAAATGTCGAATCGCTATTTTGGAAAGTTTCCTATGCCACACATCAATAATCTTAACACTTTACTACCCACCATACTTCACCAAAAGGGATGATCCCACCGGGTGATGGTCTTAGCAGTTAAGGTGTCAAGTTTATCAAGTTTGTCTTTATCTATTTATCTATCTTATCGATCCACAATGTAGCGATGGAGAATATTAAACAAACGGTCCCAGCTAGGTGAGATCGTGTGGTCCCCTCATAGGTTTTTAAGCACAGGAACTGAAGGGGCCCTTTATCCTCCTGATAAGTACACGTTTACGACAAACTCGTAAAACACGGATCACCGAGGATTTTTGATATGTAACGATTCTATTCAAATGCGAACTTTACGACTAGGCCCATTATGATTTTACCGACGTCATATTTTTTCTCCGAGCCGTGATTATGAGCGGTGCATCAAAAGAATTTCAATAAAAAAATGTTATTTCTTTTTAATCACTTCCCTTTTTATAGCGGCCCGTGGATTTAGTGCCGATCTTTTCAATTTTGCGCGGTGGTAGGTACTTTGGCAGAGTAAGTAATGTTTATTTTCTTTTTTATGCCGCTAATTTTCAATTACACGTTTTATTGTTCCTGTTCCCTTTATTTGCTTTACTTTTTTATTGCGTGTGACGGAAATAAATTTCAAACAAGTTGCTTTGTAATCAAAATTCAAGTTTTCTAGCTTTCTTCCTTTCTATTAATTATTACACGACCATGTAGGTAAGTTTACGTATGATTGCCCCGCAGATTACTTTTAACCTTTTAATTACTGAACAGTAGATAAACCTGCAATATTACCGGAAAATCTTGTAAGAAAGCAGCCAAGGAAATTTCACTTTACCTACCTACATGACTAACTGAATACAAATTAACGAAAGAGGAAATATGCCGGTCATGGGAATTGAAAAATAGGTATTTGCTAAATCTATTGCTGTCGCACCGTGACCTGCCCAGACGACGTCGAGTGCGATAAGAACAACTACAGCTCGGACCGAAAATACCTATGAAAATTATTCAAAAACAACGTTTCGTAGTCCCCTGATTTCTTCTCCAAAACTTAACCGATTAAATATGTTTTTTCATTAAATGTTTAAAAAATGTCATAACTGTGTTCCTATGTTCTTATATTTTGATATAATTGTGTTAAAAGTGGTTTCTAGAGGTTTGAACACAACGGAAAAAACTTACCAATTTTTCATGTTTTTGAAGGCTCCTTTAATAATTCAATAAAGAAAAAAAGGAAAACATAGGAACATGCTAATATATCATTAGATTGTTGATGTAAAAAATCATTGTTCTACGGGTAATATCCAGCGAGGAATCAGGGGACTACGTTTCCATACAAAATATGACCGCTCCATTTCCTCTTAATACACATGTTTTCTTTAATGTCTGACATCCTGTCTAGGCGCATGATATACATTATTAGCAGCATTACCATAAAACTGTAGCAATAATCGACAAAAAGTAAACAAATCCTGTTTTATGATCAACGAGTTCACTCAAAAATTGATCTAATTTATAGTCATGTGATGTCGTCAGATCTCATTAAGTAAAAAAAATACGCAATGAAAAACATGTGGCCGATACAGCGTGAGAACATAAAGGCGAATCCGATGATAAAAAGAGACAAAGATGCTGTATTCATACTCATCTTATAATAACATAAGTCACAGTAAAAACTTTTCAACGCTGCACTTAATTATGTAAGTAGGTTGTTGCAAAGACTCCGATGGTATTTCAATTTTTTTTATGATACTGAATGAAATGAAAATCAACCTGTTTAAAAAATGGAGGCAACTGGCATGCGAAATTATTTTTGGCTTACTTGTTTGATCTTTTGTCGTAATACTCGTATCTTTCTCTCACTCATAAATGGGTAGGTAAGTAGTTGACTAAAAAGAACTATTACACGTAATACAAGTAGGTACATACAATAATTACAATTTTCACCAAGGCGTTACGTCACAAACCCCCACTCCGAAAGTTTCATAAATTCTTTATGTTTAATTATTTGATAGACCAAAAAACACGCAAGTTTCTCATATTTTTCCATAATCTAACGGACTAATTAGAATAAAATATTTTTAACCGAGTCGATATGGTATGGGCATGCAAACTTGGTGAACGTGCACCGATAGATGGTGCTGTCCTCAAACTAATATGCGCAACGATGTGATATGACAATAGGCATATGTCACCGGAAAATAACACATTCCGTAAGTTTATAAATTTTCTAAAAAAAATCAGGAAATTTATAAACTTCCGAAAGATTCCAAACGACAGACAAATTGTATTATTTTATGGCCGCATTTTCGTAAAATAATCAATTTACGTTAGGTTAGGTTAGGTTAGATTATGTTAGTTTAGATCAGATTAGGTTTAGTTATGTTAGATTATGTTAGGTTAGATTATATAAAATTTTGCAAAAATGTAGGCGTAAAAACATTTTTTGTCTCCCGTTTGGAATCTTACGAAAGTTTATAAACTTCCTAGGAAATATATAAACTTACGGAATGTGTTATTTTTCGGTGACACAATATATTTTAGATTAGTTCCCAGCTGATACATAGATGTCACTGTCTGTAGATTCCCACTGTCGACGTTGTCACCTTAGTTATATTATAACTTAAAACTATTTCTTATAACTTATAAAAAATAGTTTTTTTTTAATGTATAGATGAGAATCGTTTTGGAGAGTTCAATTAAAAAGTTGTGAAGTTCCTAACTGTAATTTCATTTAAACCTCGCACTGGTACTGCCTTGTATGTACACCTAAGCTTTCTAAAAGCTGGCACCATATAACGAGAGATGGGTTATCTTTCAAGTGGTAATTAGTACAGTAGAACCGATTGATTTTTAAAACATAATATAATTTACAGTAAACGTCATAGTGACACTGCATTGTTCGATAAAGGAAATGTTTAGTGAAATATAATGGACCTACTCACGTTTTTATATAGATATTAGCTGGACATGTTTCGGGACAATTCGTGTCCCATCATCAGTGAGTCTCATGGCAGTTTTATGTGCAAAAAAAAATGGGCACTAAGTTTATTATGAAAACGTTCTGCAGTGGGTTAAAAATCAATTGGTTCAACTGTACCTTACATAGCTATAGTTAAATAAAGTATATTGAATTCATGTGTTTGCACCCACACAATGTTGATAGTATGATAATGCCTTAAACATTTATATCGCTTGTTTACAATTTGGCATAATGTACACACGAAACAATAATATCCTTGCTTGGTTTCCTCGTATGTGACGTCTGTAACATACGATGGAGGAGTAATCGATAACTTATTTTAAGTACACACCTGATTATTGTCGAATACCTAAAGGTTAACTTTGCTTAACCGATTTGGCTTTAATTAGGACTACAGTTCTACAAACTTTAACTTTGACGCTCACACATATTTAGATACCTATAGTAGTATAGATACGTCATAATATTAATATGTAGGTACAGTCACAGATAACTTAGATAGCAAGATTTTTTGTAGCGGGAAAAGTTCGCTAAGTTCGCATAATTATCTCTTTTAGCTGAGAAATTTTGCCATTTAACTTGCCGGGGACTGTAAGCTATAAATATGAAGATCAATTCAATAGTTTCCGTGTAATAACGTCAGATACTTTAACTTGGCCCATCGAAGTATCAGGTTTACAAATAAGACATCTCTCAATTTCTGCTTAACTATGTTTTAGCTCTTTTATATATAAATGTAAGCAACAATGTGCCAAAAATAGCTACGAAACGTGAAATAGTCATGTATTCGTGTGCACTGCCAATCCCATTTCGGAAAACAGGCGAAATGTTTATCTTATGCTGCTAAGTTTGTTCTGTAGTTTATGGTCAAAGGGTACTGTTACTTAAGTACCTATCTTAACATGAGACTTAGGTGTTGCACTGAAATGTGGATAAATACTAACAAGAAAATATCTTGCACTACTGAAGTTTAACTACTGTGATAATATGTTCGGCGTAATTAAGTCAACAAAAATCCTTTATTTTGTTTAGTTTCATAACAGTACGGGTTGTAAAGGACCGCAAAAAAATATAAAGTAGATTAAAATAAATATAATTATCACCTTTTATGGTCTTTACTTAATAAACTTGTTATGGAAATTTCCTTGATTTTAATGAGAGCATGGTTATGACTGTCATGCTGGCATTTAAAACAATTATTGTTTTTATGAGTGTACTGTGTCCCACTACGACGCAAAAACCTGGCTATTGCAAAATCTTAGTACCTACAAACTACTAACTGACCTTCAACTTGATTTCAAATGAGTCTAACGACAATGTGACTTAGGATGGATTTAAACAAATGAAAACAATACTCGGATATTTATGTAAGAGTAGGAGTAATTTAAGTATACCAAGATTAAATTAAATACCCGTGTGGTGCCGGGTTAGAATAGCACCTCCCCCTTTCTTCCCGTGGGTGTCGTAAGAGTCGACTCTGGGAAAGGGTTAGTGTATTGTGGGCGATGGGCTAGCAACCTGTTACTGCAATATCACGTTTGACCATCTAGTTACCCGGAAATTGCTGGACATGGCACTGGATTTTCGAATTCATGTGCTCTGCCTACCCCTCTTGGGAATACAGGCGTGAGAATATGTAGGTGTGTATGTATGTAAGATTCAATTATAATCTCCTTTGTTTGAATTTAACCTTAAGGAGCACGTAACACGGAACTTAGGTTAAGTAAATACTTTAGGAAGATAATCACGTTTTGTGTCATGTCTACGATAAGATACTTTCATTTTGGGAAGGGAGTTTTTCTAAGATCATAATTATTAAGCTCCAAACTCATTGACAACGATAACGGGGCAGCGCGGCGTGAAATTATACGAAAGAGGGCGCACAAAGCATTTACCAGGAAAAAAGCGTTTCGTTCATACCATCAAGCTACCGCGTCTCGTTTCAGGGTCCCAATAGAGATTCTAGCATTTAACCCACCAAGAAGACATACCGAGGGATTCCGATTTTTTATTCCTTTCTCTTTCATTCTCGACTTTTTATACCGCAAAAGAAATTATCAAGTGGATCATCTGAATGGTCTGTCGGTTCCTCTGCACCCGCGCTCTTGTGACTACCACCCTGGAGAAAGTCTTTAAAGAGACTGCCCTCCGCGACTCTGCACTCAAGACTGACGAAGCGACACAAAGCTTCTTGGTGTCACCTGCGTTTTGAAGTACATACCCACTGATTGATGACCATCCGACAGGTAAGAAACATAGAAGGTCCTTGTAACATCAACGGCATGGCAGACGGGTGGATGCAATACCAACCTTGAGTACAGATGGATTGCCCCTGTGACAATCAGTTTTGCTCTACGCTGAACCACAATACCACAGAACTCAGATACACCAGGATCCATATTTTAAACCCTATACAAAGTTTCGGACTCAATAATTTTGCACCTTCGGAAAGTTTCTTTGGCCCTTTGCCAAAGTGGCATCACTTGACTCATTGGCCATTCAAACGTCGCTGTTAATAAACAAAGCAGTAGATAACAAATAGTGCTGCCCCCACAAATTCCACGAACCTGATTAAGGTCAGGTCAACAGTCTGCTACATTGTGCCCAGTCCACCAGGGTTACGCAAGAGCTGAGGGCGATGAAACTTTAGAAGCCCACCGTTCCAAGAAACGTGCTCAGTAGAAAAACATTCGAGGATTTATCGACTCAAACACGATATGGAAACATAGTCGGGATTCAAAGCATAACTCGTTTTGGTTGAATAAGGCTGATTTAATTGGCAATTTGGAATTCCACTGCTCTGAAAATGTTAGGGGCTCTAGTTATATTGCTGTGGTTTTCATAGAAGCGGTACTTTGAAAATCTGTTGATGGCTGCATTAGTCCATGTCAAACAATAGCCCAAGTACCTACTAAAAGTGGGTCAAATTTAAGTAGCAAAACTTGATTGCAAACAGAATCTTAATGGGACAGGTTAAACTGCACAGGTCTAATTGTATTCAGTATTAGGATAAGGATCAGATCATCGATGTAACTCGTTCGAGACAACTGTTCCTGGAATGTAAGGTCAGTATTAGGAATGAATTGACACTACGCTAAAGCATAACAATGTGGTCAGGAATATCTGTATCGGAACCGGAATAACATGAAATGGCAACAGGACTGACGCATTTGAAATAAGTATTTTATTTATTGATATTTTGGACTGTCTAAATACCTGATTTGTTTTTTATAGGTTATTCCATGCAAATTGTCACAGTAAAGCGGTAAATTAACTTTATCGAGTCAAAATATTCATACATACATACATACATACATACATACATCACGCCTGTATTCCCAAGAGGAGTAGGCAGAGCACATGAATTCAAGAATTCAGTGCCACATCTAGCAATTTCAGGGCATCCAGATGGTTAAACGTGATATTGCAGTGACAGGTTGCTAGCCCATCGCCCACAATACACTAACCCTTTCCCAGAGTCGACTCTTACGACACCCACGGGAAGAAAGGGGGAGGCGCTATTCTAACCCGGCACCACACGTAATAAGTAAGCATAAAACATATAGGTACACTGTAATATGTGACATGAAAATAAACCGTGATATAACACTAGAACCATTTCAATGTTAATTTATTTAAATCCAACCGCTAACAAAAGCGTGACCTTTTCGCCGACTTAATTTAAAATTACAAAATGAAAGAAACAATTAACTGATACTGAATGTTTATCGCAAAATTAACTTATAATAAGAACAAGATGAGGCGTCGAATGGAACGAAACCAGTTAAACCGGTCTCGAGGTATTTCTAAAGTATCTTTTTATTGAGGTTTCCAATTTCTTTCAGTGAACAAACAACATAATAAAGAGGGGCTGCAGGCAAGCTAGCGTGATAATAGCGTCGAGTTAGCTCGTAAGCTCGTAACAGACAAAGGTATAGCACCGCCCGTTGCAAACTGAGCTTATCCTGCAGAATTTGTTGGCTACCTACAGTTGCCGACCGACCCGTGACGAATAGGTGACCGAATATGAAAAAAACATGTGAATTCTGAAGATGGCCACAGCTGAGCCGCCGTGAGTAACGCGCCAAGGGCCGTCATTATTCCGCATCATAAATAACGTACTCCAACTATACAAAAACGCTAACCCTTCATTGCCTCTTCCTTTTACGATTCAGAGAAAAGAAATAAAATATGTGCGAGCCAAAACAAAGGCCATAAAACCAAAATGACAGGGCCACACGCTTTTCACGGAGACGTGGAGCAAAAAGGCGAACTATAATTTCGCATTATGTAATACTCGGAAGAGCTGTTTGGCTGGTTCGAATGCAGGCAGCGTGGGTTAAAAATAACCCAAGGTTAGCCCGCCGGCAGATTGGCGAGGGTCCCTTTGTGAGATCAAGGCCCACCGGTTCCACGGGATGCCTGTGGCCCCGCGCCGTGTTTTCGTCTCGAACAATGCGCTCGCGCGGACACCGATCAAATAATTTTGCATGGGATAGCGTGCAACGTCAATATTAACCGAACAACCTTGAATCCTTTTGACGTTTTGCAACAAAATAAACATTATAACTTGTTCTACAGAGGTTTACTCCCCGCGTTACATGAAGATAAAGCAGACTTGACAATGTTGACTTTGTTGCGAAAACAGCGAAGTTTGAGATTCAACTTGTTTCGCAGAAGTTTGCCTTCAAGCACTATTATATTGAATTATACGAAAAGAATTTTTGCAATTCGTCTTCCTCGTTCCGAACTGCGCAAATGCCCGTGTTATGAAACAAACAAGCGCTCGCGCATAAAAACGAGGCATTTCTGCAGTCCTTGAACAACCCTCCGCTCCGTTGGCAGGTGCGTGCTTGGATGCACCTGCTTGTATGCACTGACCTATAAAAGTTATAATTAAGTAATTTATAACAACAATTATGCCTTAGATGTGGGTCAAATAAAAACTTTTAGGGACTCGGGGTTGTCGTTAGTCGCAGCAATTGCATTTTGACCAGCACTGGTCGAAATGACATTCCCGTTTTCAAAACTTTACAGTTTTGCAATGGTATTCTTCATGTTATCCGTTTGGTGTTGCGTTTAGGATGACACCTCTGCTTTTCTTTCTTGATGACTGTTGTACGAGACGACTAAGGAAACAGGTTAAGGTGTGTTGTAGGTGACAGGCTAGCAACCTGTCACTATTACATCTATTTCACTTAATCTGAAGTTACATAGTGCTAAAATAGTGCAAACAGCATACCTAGTGCTAAAATAGGCTTCGAAACATGAAGTAAATACACAGTATAGTCAAGGGTTTATCTGTGTAACATTCCGTTAGCTCCGTCTACCCCTTTTAGGAATATGGGTGTGATGTATGTATGTATGTATTTTTCATGCGCTTGCTTACCATACTTATTACCATTTTTATATCTTGACTTTTGTTTCGCACAATAGTAGGTAAGTTATTGAAACAGATTAAAGTCACTACTGAGGTAAGTGTAATCTACTATATAAAAATAAGTCGTGTTTTCCTTCCTGACGAAATACCTCCAGAACGCACGAACCGATTTGGCCAATTCTTTTTTTAAAATGTTCGTTGAAGTTCAGGGAAGGTTAGTAAAATGAGAAGGTGTGGAAAAAATTAGTGTAACATACTAAAAAACTAAAAAATCGTTCTCCCATACAAATTTTATCAACTCGAAAAAGCAGTAAGCGCCGCAATGTTTCATACATCTTACGCGTTTTTGTTAAATTGGTCTCTGTTCAAGTTGAAGAAAGGCGGAAGCGCCGCTGATTTTCATACATCTCAAGCTTTTTTGCGAGCAAATAGTTACTTTATATGAAGACTGCTACTTATACTGAAGTCGTTAAGGCGATAATTCCTTACATTTCGTTAATAAATTAACCCTTATTCCCTAAGATACGCGGGTGTCAAAATATATACTGAACTGACAAATTTTGACATTATTTACGGCATATTATCACTAGCCAGCTAGCCACTTGGCCACATAAAACCTATTTGGATGTTTAGATGTTTTGATACATTGTTGGTTTATGAATAACTAGCTGTGCCCGCGACTCCGTTCGCGTGGATGAGTGACTATTCCCCCCCGTTTTTTCCACATTTTCCAATATTTCTTCGCTCCTATTAGTCGCTGCGTGATGTTATATAGCCTAAAGCCTTCCTCAATAAATGGTCTATCCAACACACAAATAATTTTTCAATTCGAACTGATAGTTCCTGAGATTAGCGCGTTCAAACAAACAAACAAACAAACAAACAAACAAACTCTTCAGCTTTGATTCGTCAAAGAAGATTAATTGTCTTTTTACTATCTACTAAAACGCCCTCGAATACCGCGCAAAATTAAAATACACATACATACATATCCTCCGCCTGTATTCCCGAGAGGGGTAGGCAGAGCACATGAATTCAAAAATCCAGTGCCACGTTTAGGGATTTCAGAGCAACCAGATGATCAAACGTGATACTGCAGTGACAGGTTGCTAGCCCATCGCTCACAATACACTAACCCTTTCCCAGAGCCGACTCTTACGACACCCACGGGAAGAAAGGGGGAGGTGCTTTTCTAAGCCGGCACCACACGGGATATAAATTAAAATCCATACTAATATTATAAATGGGAAAGTGTGTTTGTTTGTTTGTTTATCAGTCTTTCACGGCTAAACGAAGCGACGTAGTGACGTGATTGAGGTGGAAGTTTGTGGAGAATACCGCAATTTTCTATGTAGAAAGCTATAAATTGGTATATGGGATGGGCTATCTCTTCTGTGCTACCCCGAAATTAACGCGAGCGGAGCCGCGGGCAAAAGCTAGTAGATAAATAAATAAATGTCAAAAATGTATGTAGCATTTTTGCATCTTTTTCTAAGAAAACTGTCGTGACACCTGGATTTGAAATCCGAGTTTGAAATCTGAACCAGTTAACAGTTTTACACTGTATTTGCCTCTCAATTTGAAACCGATATATGAGTAATAAACCCATTCATTACTGCTGACGCCAATCGGCATAAAAATTCTGCGGTGAATCAGGTATTCGGTAATGAAATGGTTTTACGTAGACACCAAATGTATCGTAAGATTGCGGAAGCAATTCCTGTAGTTGAATGATTTCCAAACACCATAGAACAAAGGGGTACAGCGTACCTGCTCCATTGCGCAACGTATATGCAGAACCCCATTATTTTAAAGCAAGAACGATGTTCTGCTCTTGACCAAAATGTTTTTTTGTACGACACATTGCATCCGCTCAGTTGCTAAAGGAAATAGGGGCTCAGTAAAGTTTCACAAGCTCACTACACGCATACTATACAGGTATGTTGTTCGAGTACACATCACCTGGTATATAAAATGGTAAAATACATTAGCAGGAGCATAAAGTAACCTTTGTCGACAATCCTGTTCGGGCACTTAAAATGGCAACTTGACAGGTAAGAACCAGTAACATAACACGTCGCTAATTAAATAATTGCGGGATACGACTGTAATAAAACTAAACAGGAGACTTTATCTTGCTCATTCATTTTGTGGTTGGTTGCAGCAACGTGTCTGATTTTATGGAATGCTTTCTGTTTCTCTCGTTTAAAAAGCTTTTTGCAGTTTTCCAGACTTTCAAAACACGGACGAATTACAGTCAGATATAATTTTGAATTCCTAGTAAAGTTTTGAAACAAATCCTTGCATCGAGACAAACAGTTGCTTGACAACATTCGGGTACAATCCTTTTCGCTTCGCTACGCATCGACAGAGGGGTCTAAAAGGAAATGCGATAGTAAGGAGCTTTGACTAAACTTTGGCTAAGCTTTGGAAGTGGATTTAAAGCTTCAAGGCTTCTAGAGGCGTTTCGTTTGGATCATCAAGAGGTGGTAGTATGGACTTACGACAGTGTACAATCCACATCATTGTTCTACTAAGTCCTTAACGATCCCGTTAATACTGACTTCTGTTGATGGAAGAAATACTTACGTACATACATACATACAATCACGCCTGTGTTCCCAAATAGAGTAGGAAGAGCACACGAAACAACAAGACCATGATTATGTATGACCATGTCATGTAGGTAAGGATAGAAAAGGTGTAATAAGTAACAGGTTCCTGTGTGGTGTCGGGATAGAATAACACCTTCCATTGGTTCCGTAGGTGGATGTTGGATGTCATAAGATGCTATACGAAATAGGTTTAGGTACGAGTATGCTTTAGGCGACAGGCTAGCTAGAAATACTTAATCGTTGATTATATGCATAGTGATAAGATATTGTTACTACGGCTGCCCATATCTCGCATAATTTGTAAATTCGTCCGGACACTTCTCTAGGGTTGCGATTACCCAGGATCATAAAAGTAAGTCATATAAAAATAAAAAATCTGTAAGTAAGCACATTTTCCGCAATTCAACAAAAAGAGTAAACGACACTTGTATTTAGCATAACATGGTAAAGTTTGACTCATACGCTTTGTCTCAATATTTACCGCAGTCTTCCACAGAATAACCTGAGCGAATTCATTATGTACAATTTTAACGCATCGTTATATCCAACGTTTCAATGGCTATTCAAGTGGGTCACACAGATGTGCGGACTTCAGAAGCCAACAAAAGACTTTAATGCTTTGATATTCGTTTGACTGAAACGCAGTTCCCTTGCCAAGTTATCTTTGCCCTCGGAGAACCATTACAAGATTTATAATCCACCTTAGTGTCTTATGAATAAAGAGGGGTTCGTTTGTTTTTTGGGAGTGTGGTTGTATCTTTGGGTTGGTTGAGTTGTAATTCGGCTGACGCTGTTTGCACGTGTTTGAGTCCCCTTGCAGTCACCTGGTAGAGGTCCGAAAGAAGTGGGTCACACGTCCCTCCTCCCTCAGGCCTCCTTAGACCGGTTCTGCTTTGTTCTGGTCCGATTATATCGGGTACCGTCGGGGAAAGAAGTGGCTAATATTATTGCTGACAGGTTAATGCGTAGCAAGATGTTACTACAAGGTGCAGAATGAGCATGTACCTACTCGTAAATGGGAATGGCGATAGGGTTAAAAATATGTACTTAATTGTAATTAGTCCGGAAGTTAGATTATGGTAAAATACATATGAGACACGTGGTTTTGGTTTATCAAATAACTGAATATCGACAAAGGTATAGATCACAAAAATTCCGGAGTGGGGGCTTGTGACGTCACGTATAAGTGAAATTTGTACCTTACGTAGTGATGTCACGTGAAATTTTTAAGCGCTGTATTATCGTCAGTTTTTGTTTTTCAAATAAAATAAAAAATACATGTGTAATATTTTTTGGTTTATCTGACGAACTAAATAGTTTTTTTAGTCTTCTACCCCATTATTGGAGAATTGCTAGGGAGTAGGTAGGTAAATTTATAACAGTGTTTCGGAAAACTACTACCAGGTTTTAGTAGGTGGACTGTATCACTGTGTGTGTATTTTTTTTTATCTCAGATACTAAATTGACAAGTGAAATGTCAAATTCACAAAAAAATACCACGTTTTATTGATTACTGGTGCTCTCCAAATCATCGACAATGCTTGCACCCTGGATACTAGTGGTATGCCTGTGATTATAAGGAAAATGCGATTAACGTAATCAACCAAAATTCAACGCTTATTAGATCATTTTGTGGGATAATTTTAACAAAAATCGATACAAAATTTAATTTATCGTTAACTTTCGATAGTGGAAGCACAGCACTATTTTAGAAATACAAAAGACAGGCAACACCGGCAGTGTCGTTTTAGTATCAAAAGTTTTTTTCATACCATAGCGTCAAACGACTTTAAGCATTATGGACGAAAGGAGTTGAAGATCAAATTGAGTGGCGAGCTCTGCCAAAGGCAGCTGATACGTTAGACAATGATGAAATCTTTAAAAATATGAAATAGTACCTAAATAGACATACATATTGTCACGCGTGCAGTCCCAAGAGGGGTAGGCAGAGCACATGAATTGAAAAATCCAGTGCCACGCTTAGCAATTACAGGGTAACCATATGGTTAAACGTGATATTACAGTGACAAGTTGCTAGCCCATCGCCCACAATACACTAACCCTTTCCCAGAGTCGACTCTTACGCCACCCACGGGAAGAAAGGGGGTAGTGCTATTCTAACCCGGCACCACACGGGAGAGATTGCTATCGAAATACATTCGTCGCAGTACCTAGTTGTTGCGAATACGCATCGCTAAAGCCTGTCTTTTAGTTCTTTTCACATAGCTTCGATACGGTGACACTTCTCTTTTCCCATTCCACGTAATGCATAATACAACACAAATGAGTAACCTATAATCGTCAAAATATCGATTCGAAAATCCTTACATTTCACAGCCCTTTAATTGTTTATTAACATGTGTCACCGTGTCCAAGCTATGCGAGAACGACTAGGTATAGGAAATGGGTTCCCTGTCGGTCGGGTTCAGAATAAACCCCTCCATTTCTTCCATGGATGTTGTAAGAGGCGGCTAAAGAAATATTTCTAGTTATGCTTTAAACGACAGGTTAGAAACCTGTCACTATAATTATATAAGTACCATTTTTATCTTAAAACCCAGTCATGGTTTCGTGTGCCTACCACATTTGATAATACAGACTTGATGTATGTTTGTATGTATGTAAGAACCGTAGGTACGTTCGAAACGCAAAAAGTGATTTTTTCGTGTGTTATTTGTCAGTAAAAAGTGTTTTTTTTTTTCTATGTACTTTCAATTTAATTCAATGTGCAGGAAAACCTTATATCATAACTCGTTTTATGTTCAATTCAAACAGCAAAACATGAGTCATCGCGATAAAAATGATATCAAATCATCATTATCTGCAATCACACAGACAGGTGGTAAACCAATAATTAAATTTTAATTATTCAAGAACATAAATTATTTGAACATCCTGCCGTAAAAGAGTTTGACGGTTGCACATGCGTTTTTATTTTCCAAACTTATAAGTTTTTCCTGTCTTATAAGATTATCTTGACAATTGACATTTAGATAAAAATTACCTTAACCTCGTAAGGCCCAAGCTATTTTTAGGACGTTTGATATAAAGACCCAGTGTCCTAATTTTAAACCCTTATACTAGCA
>BHDV01007533.1:126535-227862 GCA_005406045.1 Adoxophyes honmai
TTAGTTTTACAACTTGTATTACCAGTATTTCAATGTATGCAAAAAATAATCCGAGTAAAGCTCGGTCACCCAGCTAGTATTTATTGATCTGATGAACGTTAGTGTTTTAATTCCGATTGTTTCTGGTATTAGGTAAATTTAGGCACCAACAAAATATTTTTTATTGTTTCCTCCCTTTGCTAAACTTGTTTTGAATATCCGAAAAAAGCTGGGTAGTATTAAAAACGTTCTGTACCTGTCAAATCTGACATAAAGTTTGTTTACTTAAATTTAAGTACCTAAACCGACACAATATAGTTGTAGTTTATAGCTGTGCTACGAGTATTTATTGTCACTTACAAATAATTTGTCGGTAAGCAAATCTATTACCCTAGGATATTTTTAATGTTAGATACTAAATTGATAAGTTAGAATGTCGAGTTGTCAAGTTTACCCCGTTTTATTATTTAGTTTTTCTCAAAACAACCGAAAATGCTTGCAACCCCGTTAGTAATAGTTTGGCCATATTATGAGAAAAATACGATTATCGCAATCAGCCAAATTACAAAAATCTCAACAAGATTTAATTTATCGATAACTTTCGATAGTGAAGGCACAGCACTACTTTTGAATGCAAGAAACAGGCAACACAGGCAATGTCATTTTAGTATCGGAGTTAAAAAATAGTCTATTAATCAATAAATATACCTAGTTTAATTTTTTGTTTCGTGTTTCATTATTTTTAATCGCAATGAGAACGCTCCTCTCGCTTTAAATGTCTAGCAATGCCGACTGTACTTGTCCCTAAGACCAGAAATTCCCTCATGGGAATTCCCATGAACACGTGCGCTTACGCAAGGAATCGCCTAAACCCGATTCTTGCGATTGTAAAGCGTATTTGATTACTTTTTTCCGATTTACAAAAGGGCTTTAGTACTCTTCACTATAATGGAGTTACGTCTTTTTGAAATGGTGTGAGAACAGGGGTGAGCATAATGACTACGATTATAAAAGAACAACGCAGTAATACCTATTTAAAGTTTCCTTTCATGTTCAATGCGACAAAGGCACTGATTTTTTATATGAATTTGAATAAAATACTCTTAACACCACATAGGCGCATTTTTTGTGTTTATTTACAAACACAGAGCTAAGTCGACTACAAGACCAAATGAATACCTATCTAAATACTTAGGTAAGTAAGTACTTGACTGCACTAGTTAATATTTTATACCTACCTAGAGGTAGGTACCTAGTTTTGTTAAGTTACTAAATCGATTTACCTACATTCACGGAAATTGGAAAATGGACCAGTTTCCATTCCCGTGAGTGTAGGTACAGTCCCAGCTAGATAAATATCAATTTTGAAACGTTTTAAGCTTCTTCCATGTTAAAGCGATGCGCGCATTTACTAGCACTGCTTATAACCTTGCCAAATTAGATGCCGAGGACTGTATCTCAGTGTTGTAGTCTTTTGTTTCACAGTAAAAAAACTCCAGTTTTTATTTAATTTAAACTTCTTAGACTGCAATGAAGCCGTTGCAAAAATCATCCCCGCGCGCCGGCCGGTGCAGCGTGCAGTGTAGTGTTGTACCGCCACAGCCGGCCCGGCATGCGCGCGACGGCGCCCACAGCGCCCCGTTGGCCGGCGCAGCAGCGGCCGCCGCCAATGCCAGCACCGGCCCGCGAAAGTGAACGCGCTGCACTTTCTCCCCACCCGGCCAGGCGCCGCCCTCCCCCCCGCAAGGTCAGCCCCGCTGCACGCCGCGGCGGCGCGGCGACGCTGCGCTCTTGAAATTTCGCTTTCGTTCTCGCGTTATTAGTCGGCCGCGCGCGCTCCGACGAGCATGTGCCCCGTGTGACGCTCCCGCACGTTCGATTTCGTTCGGCAATGGCACCGCGGCGGCAGGGCGCCGCCGGCGAGCGCGAAGACTCCGACAACCGAGGGTGCTGCGTGCCCGGCGAATGCTTGCGACCCCGCGACCCCGTCCGCGCGGAAGACGCGGTCCGCGTGCTATGCAACAACGACGCCTGCACCGCCGGCCGGTACATGCACCGCGCGTGCTTCGAGCAATGGGAAGTCGGGGTTCTTGCGTATTTGAAGTCTTGCGGGCGAGCGCGTTCGTGGTCTGAGAGGCAGCGGCTTCAGAATTTATGGACAAAGAAGGGTTACGATCTGGCTTTCAAGGCTTGCGGGTGCCGTTGTGGGAGAGGGCATTTGAAGAAGGATCTGGATTGGGCGCCGCCGGGGTCGGTGCGGGTTGAGGAAGAGAAGAAGCGGCGTCGGAGGACGCGGCCGGGGCGGGTGCCTGACGGCAGGTCTCGGGCCTTCAGTCTGTCCAGCTCGGGCTCCTGTTCGCCGCCTTCTGCGCCTTCTGAGCCTTCCACCAGCCCCACGCACCAGCCGCAGCTGGCGCTCACTCCGGCCAAGAGGAACTCGAAAGTCGAAATCGTTTCAGACAGAGTCAGGTGAGCGATTGTTTTTTTTTAATGATAACTAGAACTAGGTACCTATCTAAAGACCAGTGTATACTGTGTATAGGTGATTCAAACTGAAATGTATGTATCTAGTTATACTAGTTGATCTGACTTCATAGGAATTTATTCTGTAGTTACACACCTACTTCGCTACCGTTTAGAATTTTCACCGTTTCAAACTTAGTACAGAATTGCAGACGCCAATTGACCCAACCATTACCTAGCATAAACCTACGAATGTTGACTAGGTATAAATAGCTGGTGATAACAGAAACAACGTTAGAAATAGCTAGGTATTTTATTCCTTGTTGTTTCTGACCCGATTTTATTTTTAATAGGTACTTACTGAATAACTTCACATTATGAATGACAATTCTATTGTTAGTACTAACTTAGTAGGTATTTTGGTAAGTACCTACCTACTTGTAGGTACAAACACAAATAGAGTCTGGCTAACCAAAGCGTGACCTGAGAAAACGCGGCAAATTTAAAAAATATTTATATGGTATTACTAACTATAGTAGCACAACACTGACACAACGTTTGACGTATAGCACCCCATTCACGATAGCTCCGGGATGTGGGCGGGACCCACATCCAAATGGAGCGACGCCGGTAGCACTGGATATGCCCATTGACTGGCGTCGCTCCGGCTCTTCAGTTCTCAACAGTATTGCCAACGCAATGCTAAAATTATGCCTAAAATATGTTAATTGTCGTAAAATAATGCTAGAAAATATGCAAAAAAAATTTAAATGTCAAATTAAATAGAACGTCATTTAATTTCATAATACTTAATGCTTATTTATAAGAGGAGTCAAAGAATGCGATTGGTGTAGGAAGGCACCGAGGGCGTTTTTTGACTTCCTTATACAACAATGCAAACATTATTTTTTTACGACTAGATATGAAATAAAATATAAAGTTAAACAAAGGCAAGATAAAGAGTGCCTAATAAAAAGGGAAACATGAAAATGACAAAACGTGTCTATGGTAAACTTTGTTTTTATTGTCGTTTCTAATTAAACGTCATTTAAAGTAAGTTCATGGTTAAATATTTACCTAATGATTATATGCCAAAAAGTATGCTAGATGCAAAACAACAAATAAATATGCCAAATTTTGCGTAACTTGCTAAATTGGCAACACTGACGAATCACTGACACTGGGATCCGGCATTCACGGTGAGTTCGCGGCAAAAATATCGTGCGCGGACGTGGGTTCGAACTCTGGAGCGACGATTCGCCATTGACGATCAAATTGGACCAGGTTAAAGGATCCGACCACATCCCGGAGCTATCGTGAATGGGGTGCATATATTTGTCAGATTAATAATGTTCCCATATAAAACTTTTTAGAAAAATCCCAGGTCACGCTTTGGTTAGCCAGACTCTAGTATTATTTGTGTAAAATACGGAATCTGTCAAAAACAATGGTACTAATGTAGAAAAGAAACATGACGGCCGCTATGATAACAAAAAAGTTTTTCGATGATTTTCTTCTAAAAAACTTCGTTAAACTTAGCAAACATTTCCTAAAAAAATATTTTCGTCTAGGTACGTCAAAATGTTTCTTGTTGTGCGTACAAATTATTAAAGTAGGTACTTTTAAATTTAAAAATTAAAATATTTCTATCTAAGTAGGTACCCACTGGATACATGCAGGTAAGTTCTAACCACCAACCTAACTATTTACATCAGTGCCCAGTAGGTAGTAAGAAGACATTCAATCTCAATAGTAACGCATAGGTACACCCAGTTTCTTGATACCTACAGCCAACTAACATGTCAAGACCTGTTCTAGTATTGTAGTATTAGTCATAATAACGACAACATTGCGCAAACTAAACTAATCTGGAGTTTGATTCACATTGAGGTTGTTTAGGGTTGTTCCGACAAGGAATTGTTAAACACAATGTCAGTTAAAATTATATATACCTACGTATTCTCACGCCTGTATTCCCAGGATGGGTAGGCAAAGCACATGAATTCAAAAATCCAGTGCCACGTTAAGCAAATTCAGGGTAACCAGATGGTCAAACGTGATATTGTGGTGACAGGTTGCTAGCCCATCGCCCACAATACACCAACCCTTTCCCAGAGTCGACTCTTACGACACCCACGGGAAGAAAGGGGGAGGTGCTATTCTATTCTAACCCGGCACCATACGGGTACGCGCGAGATATGTCAATATCAATAGTCAATCTGTCATTTTCTGACAGAAAGTGATATACCTAGTCCAATATTTATAATCACGTGTGGATTTAATTACCTCGACGTTTCGGCTGTGTTGAAGAGTTTTGCATTTTTATGTTTTTTAATTTATTTTGTATTCATACTTATAATTTTCATTTCACATCTACACGTGTTTTTTTGTTATGAAGTCCAGCGTGGGTTAGGTATTTTATTTGCATGCGTTCTCATCCGGTTTTAATTTATATTTACCAGATAAGAGTTATCATTATGTGAAAAAACTGGGGTCGAGTTTTTTCTGTAGCCAATGGTGTACACAATATTAATAGGTTAGTTACCTACTTAGTGTAGTAAATTTTCAAGAAATTTTTAAGTAAACAAACCTATTTACAGTCCCCGGAATCTAACTTGACAAGATTAGTAGTGGGGGTAAGTTCGCGATATTAGCAAGGAAAAAGTGGTGTGCGAAGTTACCCTCTCTACTTAACACCTTGCCAAGTTTCGTGCCGGGGAGTGTACGTAGGTATATTGACATTGCCATCTTCGAATTACAATGTGTACTTAGTTAAATAAAAAAAATAAACTGGTCACCCTAATTTTATAACATTTATTAGTATTTAATTCATAAAATCAACAATAGCAGCGTAGTCGCTGATGTCATTTGTTTTTTATCTTGGTCTCTCTCTCACCTTATGAGTAGAAAAAGGACAGACTGATCTCGGGTTACGGAACCTCAACATCGCCGCGAATTTGTGAACTAAGGGGCCAACCATTGTTTACTTTGACAGGACATTCGTGGTCGTGTTGTATTGAAATTGGACATTCAACGCCACATGTAACACGAGTTTTTTTTTTATATCAAATGTTAGTTCCTAATGATTTGCGCATCGTGTAAACTCTACGGCATCCGAAATGTCAGTTAATTCTTATCTTGAATGCGACATTTTCGTATACCTTTTGTAAGAAACTTTATTATTCAGAGCCAAAATACATCGAAATAATAAAAACGATTAGTGCCGAGGCTGATTAAAAGGACGATAAATACGAATTTTTTCGACAATATACTATGCGAAACAGCAATTCGCAAAATCCCGGCAATTTGTAAGATTAGTCGAGTAGCGAGTTCGCAGGTTTTCGCGATGCGACGTCGCATCGCGGTTTTGTGTAGGTACAAGCTCCTAATCGTTAAAACTTAAAAATTCATCAAAATCGGCTCAGTGGTTGTAGCGTGAAAATATACCTAGTGGTCGGTGGGAAAATAAAAAGAAAATGTTTTCATGTTTTATAATAGGTATTTAGGTATTGTCTCTAGTGTGGCGTCAGACTGATAGTTATACCACTCTACTTTAAGTAGATGTCGTCAGAGTGGGCGGAGATAGGCTTTCATATATGCTTTAGGCGACAGGCTAGCAACGTTTTGGTCTTGTACCTCTTAACTTTAAAAGTGAAGTACATTTAACTTCTGTACGTATTTGTTTTGTGTTTGAGTACTCTTTATGGGTAGGTACCATCGTCGAATCGCAACTGTTTATTTTTTCTAACGCGTCTGAGGGTAGTTCGGAAAACTTCAGCGCCTGCGTCGGTTTCTAGCGGTATTTTTAGTCGTCTTGTGAATTTCATTCAGCATGGACGAACGGGCAGGGTCGTCGAGTCCACCCGAGGAAGAAAAAAAATGTATCCCATTGTCACCGGAACGGTTGGTGTCTATTTTTTTATTCTCTTTAGTTTTTGCGTGTGAAACCGTTGGAAACACCCCTCCATTTCTTCGGTGGATGTTGTAAGGTAAGGCGACTAAGTGTCACTATCCTGTCACTATTGTACCCATACTTAAAATCTTAAATATGGTTTTGACTGTGTGATGTTTCTTATGCTCTGCCTACCCAATTCGGAAAGGCGAGGTTTATGCATGATTTTGTGTTTATTGTTGATTTATGGTTTTTTTAGTCATATCACGATGTAACTTGAAATTGTAAGTATATTTTCGTAATTAATATCACGCCTTATTCTCTGCGGGGTAGACAGAGACTGCACCATTTCTAATTTGGCACACTTCTCTCGCTTCATTCACATTAATCCCTCTCGTCATACATTTATTTTTTGTAATGAATGTGACAATATTATCGTTATTTTGTGATAACTCTTGCAAACGAGTCAAAAATAGATTAGCTACCTAAGTTAATAATGCATGGTTACGCTACACCGATTTTAGTAGGCATTTGTCTTTCTCAATCTGCGTTTCAAAAAGTTTGTGATAAAATTCTTTACCGTTAATTTTGTGTCAAAATCTCAACTGTTTATTTACACATGTACAATTTTATAAAAAAGAAAACCTTTTTATATGGAATTAATTTATTGACCAGTAAACTGCTTACAATGAATTAATTTTATAATCATTGTATATTGTATCGCATTCATGTTGGAGGCGCCTTTGTTTCTTACTTTGTTAAAATCAATGAAAAAGGGAGCAAAAGTTAATTTAAACAAAACTCAATGTCCGTTAAAAATTTCCGGTCTTATTTACTTCCGATTGCTGGAATAGTTTGACTCAGAATAAGATAAGTAAATAATAAAATGTATTTTCGATATAAAGTTAGAAATAGCACGGTAAAACTCCCAATTTATTCACTAAACTTCACTTTTTTTTTCATTAACTGTGGCAAATTCTTATTACAACAGGGTTCTAGGGAATGTCAAGATAAGCTGTAATTGTAACGCATTTACTAAGAACGGGTAATTTCGGTCGCAATGTTTGTTATTCCACTTAAGGCCCAATCAGACGGTTCATTCGGATGAACGTTCATCCGAGTGATTGCTTCATTTTTCTAGTGAATTCATTCGACAGTTTTGTTTCATTCCGTGTTCAGACGTGTCATTTCGAGTGAATAGTACCGAATGAAAGGCGAAAATGAAAGAAAAATGAACCGTCTGATTGAGCCTTTAGAGTCGAATAACACCTCTCCATTTCTTCCGTGGATGTCGTAAGAGGCGACTAAGGAAATAGGAGAGTATATCCTAGTTAACAGGCTAGCAACCAGTCACTATTATACCTGACAACTTAACACCGAAAAAATATGCCAGAAGTGGCCACGAAGCGTGAAATAGTCATGATCTTGTCTGTTTATACATATTACGCTAGGTTTCGTGTGCCCTGCGTGGTATATGTATGTATGTAAGCTTTGTCACAAGGTGTCATATGCCGAAACGGCGACCACTGCCTGGTAACGGACACCGAAATTGGCGGTGCCGTAAAAATGCAATTCGGTGCATTAAGCGCGCTCGGCTGCACATGGTTTCCTGTTCCCGTGCGAAGTGCGTTTTCCCGAAATTGCGGCAGCTGCCCAAATTGCTGCGGTTTCTTTTATGTTATGCTACCCTGGTACATGGAGGGCGGATGGCGGCGGTAAATAAGCAGCTTGCACGTTTCAGTTTTCTACATATATACACCTACATACATATCACGTCTGTATTTCCGGATGGGGTAGGCAGAGCAACAAAATATTTCACGTTTCGTAGCCACATTTAGCATGATTTCAGGTTTAAACGTAGATGAAAGAAGTACAATAGTGACAGGTTGCTAACTTGTCGTCTAAAACATACTTAACCCTTTTCCTTGGTCGCTTCTTACGACATCTACAAAAGAAATGGACAGGTGTTATTTTGAACCCTGAGTACACAAGTATGAAGAAATACATAAGACTAATTATGGATTAGGATCCCTTTCACGAATTTTATTAGTATTTGTTGCATACCTACTGGCGACATTTGAAAATCAATTATTATCACAACATTACATCAATACTAAAAAAAAAACTTACTTAGGACGTCAAAGTTTTAATAAGTAAACAAATTACATGGCCATTATAATTACAGTTCGGTGCAAGTATTGCAATAACCATCCTACACGAAGTTAAACTCACAAATAACTATATTAATGTTGTCATTCCGCTTATCTAGAGAACAACTATGTACACGTTACATAAGTTATCGCTATCACATATTTACAATTGTATGCACAAGATAATTTTATCAATAAAGGCATTAATTATGCCTAGTGACGTAACAAGTACACAAACAAGTCGCGATAAACGAAATCTAGAGATTTAGATACCGAATTATTGTCGGCTATGTTAACCCCCCACATAAGGTGACAACCCAATTTTGCACAGGTTAAAAAAATTGTATTATATAATTTTAAACAAAAAAAAAACCGACTTCAAATTTGGGCTATACTGAAAGCATTTGTTTAATAATGAGGGTGACCTTCCATCACCAGCAGGCCTCACTAATTACTGAAATTATAATTTCCAGTCTGCAGGTGCATTCAGTATTGAAAGAATTATCCTTTAACTCCTAAGCATTAAGGAGTTGACCTTCCATCATCAGCTCAGTCATATTTTTTTTACTGCCAGACGTAAATACTGGTGTAGCTTTGAAAAATGTACTAAAAACATTACCTGTGCCAATAAAATTTGAGGGTTGCCCTCGATTTCCCTCATATTCCATCATCAGATCAAGATATGCTGGCAATGGGACCACCTGGAAACTATACCCTTTCAAACAAAAAAAGAATTTTTCAAATCGGTCCAGGCGTCTTCGAGTAATCAGCGAACAAACATAAAAAAAAATTATAATGATAAAAAAAAAAAAATATCCCGACGAATTGAGAACCTCCTCCTTTTTTTGAAGTCGGTTAAAAATAGTATATAGGTACGTTCATTACGCGTGTATTCCCTAATGGAGTAGGCAGAGCACATGAAACGTTACATTACTTCTAGCATTTTTTTTAACTGGCAGGGATAATAGTGACAGGTTGCTAGCTTGTCGCTTAAGTATGTATAGCTAAAATATACCTGTGTGGTGTCGGATTTTGAATACCTCCTCAATTCTTCCGTGAATGTCGTAAGAGACTACTAAGGAAATACGTTAAGGTATATTGTAGGATTTGTAGGCGACCTGCTAGCAACCTGTCACTGTGACTAGCAACTTAACACCGAAAAGTATGCTACGTAGCGTTTCGTGTGCTCTGCCTACTCCATTTAGGAATATAGGCGTTATAAAAATTAGTACATTTTTATTTCAGTGCAGAAAATAATCTATTAAACGAGTCTTAAGTGTCTACGAGCGAGTCTGTAGACACGTAACGAGTGAAAATAGCGTTTCCGCACGTAAATCAAACGATTTTTAATGATTTAGCGAAATAGTTAAGAAAGTTACAAAAAAGACCAATTAAACTTATTAATTTTATTACAGAAACGTAATCAGAGACAATGATGCAATCTACCAACGAAACAAAACACGCAGAGACGACAAATTGATTGCACGTCGTAAATTAAATTTCATGTGATATGTCGTGTTAAAGGCCATACAAGAACGATGACTGAGTCATATATGATCCTCTGTTAAACTTTTTAAACCTGTTAAAAAGTTATGTCGCGTTTTTTGTCACAAAAAAAAACAACCATAGTGATTCGCATTTCAATATTATTTATTTATGCTGTTCTCCTTCCTCGATTCCTGTGAACTCAAAAAACCTTAAATCTTCATACCGCAAGATCACATCAGTCATTCAATCCTGTAACCATCAAGACGGATCATCATCATCATCATCTTAGCCATAAGACGTCCACTGCTGAACATAGGTTTCCCCCTTTAGATTTCCATAAGACCTACCAGTTGGAAGCGACCTGCATCCAGCGTCTTTCAGCTAGCTAAACGGATAGACCGTTTTTGTACAAGCTTTTATTTAGCTTCACCTGTCCCGATGTTTTTTTGTTTGATTTTTTTTTATTAACCTGCAATAGTATCTATCTATTAACGTCTGTTAATGTATTATTCACCAAGTTTTTTGTAGCGTCTCTTTTTGTCGCTCTCTTTAAGTTTAGTTTAGTATTGACACCCAAAACAGTGCGCTACACAATGTAGTGTAGTAATTTTTAGTAGGGTATTAATTTTCTTTCCAGCCTGCATTTTAAAATTGAAATAGGAACACAATGGAGCAACCGCGTTACTAGTTGTACAAAGCGTAGGTGTCCGTAGGTGAGGTATTTTACAGTGCCGCTTGATTGAACCGTGGGCGACGACCGCAGTGACGTCCGAACTTATTCATTTAACTTGACCTATAAAGATGGCACGAAAAATAACCTCAAGGATCCTGCATCAACGTCTAAATAAGACTGTAACGCGTGAGCGAGCAGTTTGTTTGATTAATTTACACTCCTACATCGTATTATTGTAATAATAGCCGTGAAGTAAACTGATAATAATGTTAATCGGCAGTTGTGTAACACACAGCTTTTCGAGACCGTGTCAGAAAAAATAATGACACAACTGGGTATGGCCGGTGGTCAGTTGGCGTAACGGGTTCTGTACGTTTCACGAAATTATGTTGTTGCCCGCGATTTTTTATGGCATAAAATTTTGCTCAGGCCCGAGTTTACTTTGTACTATTGAGAGATTTTTAAAACTGCTAATTGGCTCTTGAAATTTCTTAAAAATATCAGGATGCACTGATAAAAAATTAAAAAGTTTTAACCTTGACAAGCTAATTTCAATCAAAGTGATTCCTGCTGTAGTGGTTCTGGTTGATACGCTACCTATTAGGTAGGACATGATTTTATTTTATTTTATGCACATTAAAAAACAAACTAATAACGGTATAACAAGTAGTATCCATAAAAAACTTACCTAGCTTAATGATCATACTAAAAAAATACTTAAATGAGTATGAGTACATAAATTAATTTTAAATATGGTAACACTGTCATGGTAATTGACTACGGAACACTAAAAATCCAAATTATTACATGTTATGTCCACGAGAGGACGGCAAACTTATTGTTAACAACAATATTTAAAAACTGGTTTTATAAATATCGAATGTGAAACACGTTGTTCGTAATAAAACTATAATAGGTCAGTTTAAATGCGTGCGCGGGATCTGTTAAGATAATTGTATACGTGTAGGTTTGTTTGTAGTACCTAGTAAGTAGCTGTTAGTAGTGCGGAAACTCTTTTTTTCAATTTAGTACTTATCATTATGATCTGGTTTTCATCATCGTTTTATTAGGTACATAATAATCTTTTCCGGGGGGTTCGTGATCAAAAATCTTTTATAATCTGGATAAGTAGTTACGGAAAAA
This sequence comes from Adoxophyes honmai, assembly GCA_005406045.1. NCBI lineage: Eukaryota > Metazoa > Arthropoda > Insecta > Lepidoptera > Tortricidae > Adoxophyes > Adoxophyes honmai. The sequence goes on from BHDV01007533.1 coordinate 138,324, forward strand.
GTGCGAAGGAAAAGAACCTATCTAAATCTAGTCTCTAATACCTACAATGTAAATAGTATTTATGTTACTAAGTTTCGTATTTCTATAGCTAATTAAAACAGTCTTTTGACAAGCGTAAATTACAAGTATTAAAAAGTCACTGCGCTAGACGTTTAAAGAGAGAGATTAAAACAAAAGTTTTTAATAAAAGTTCGCTAGCAGACATATTTTTATGAAAACTTCGCGAAGGAAATTACAATTTGAAAATAAGGCTATTTGCATTCTGCGCTGGCCGCCTCGCCCTCGTGTGTACAGACACATTAGGCGATCCGCCATGAATTTACAAAAGAACCTGCGAAACAACTTTATTCGTCTACTAATGACTGCGACAGGATGCCTCCAATGTCAATAAGCACTTTAAAAATGCAAACCTAACAATAACAACCATAAGCTCGCACCGCGCTGCAAAATATTTGCTCGTGCCTAAAATCAACGTACAGATGGAGTCATCAAAGTATCCTGTTACAGCTAAATGGTCTTGATTGTTTTAACAACTGAATTCAAACCGGTGGTATCAAATCATTCGTTTGGCTATTCCCGGGCTTAAAAAAGTTAGCCTCGCCTGTCAGGTAAACAAAGGAACTAATCAAAATATAGTTTCGCTTATAATCGAAGCGAAATTAGGAAAACGTGCTATATATTTGGGAAGCCATCAATTAACTCGAAACACATCTACGCGTAATAGGTGGGCGTGTCGCGAAGATATCGGCTGAGAATCTACGACTCGCCGCTATAAAGTCGGCAATGTAAACTTTATGGTGCCTAACTATGAATAATTGTTATTATCGCAGGAAGCTTCGCGAGTTTTTTTAAAGACAAAAAGAGTCGGATCACGTTCGGCTTGGCCTTGAGACGAGCCCACGGCACAACGCGGCTATTATGTTCTTTTAAGGCCCATGTGTTAAGTGACAACAAGCCGCGCCAACAGAGATATAAATAATTAACTGGACGATGTGAAACCACTTACGCCACGTAACTCGCATCTATTTACGAACGATAAAATGTGTGCGGTGCAGCACCGTAAATATGGGTATTATGTGTAGAAGTAGCCCCAGACATTTAGGTATTTTATGGACCTGCATATTCCGTTTCAGCTCATTTAAGTTCTCCCATTACAATATAACGTTAACATCCACTTCTGCTATGTAACTCTTAAAGTCTTAATTAAACCCATTACGAGCTTCGCTTTTGCTAAATGTAAGAATCCTTTCACATAAACTTTTCGCTTAATTTGATCTCTTTCACTGCTATTTAAAGGAGACTGCCACGAGCGTCTGATCTTGAAAACCCATTAGGAATTAGCTTCGTTTCATTAACTTTTAGTAAAATCTGCTATTTAGCTTGTCTGATATCAACTTCCTGCCGGCCTCTTTGATGTCGCGGGATTGAAACTGAATCAGCTATCGGCATTTAAGACGCACCTTTTTTCCGTAAAGTAGTAGAGTTTGCTCGTCTCTTTTAAAGGTTTCTGAGCTGGTAGTATTATTGAAGATATTAGTAGTAACGTCTCCTTAAGTCTAAGGCGCGACTACAGCTGAGTCAGACGGCGGCGGAGCGCGACTGGCCATGCGAGGGGAGGCCCGCTAAAGGGTATCATAACTGGATAGCCCATTCAATTAAATTACGGAACTGGGAGACTCGTAATGTCTGAGAATGTGACATGGCGTGATATAACACAGAGTGCAAGCTTCAAAAATAAGCGACTAACTGCTCGTTTCCTGCTGTAGTAATAACTTTAACGTTGTTTTTAAAAAGCCAACACTTTACTGGCTTCGACTGTGAAGACGCCATCTTGTTCCGTAGACTTAAATTTACAAATCACTGTCGCCGTCTACGACTTTACTCGTCTCAATTTTATTTGCTTTTCATCCCATCTTATGCGACTTTTATCTCCACAATGGCGGCGCTCTACGTGCAAAACTGCTTGCGCCGCGAATATTTCAGAATCGACATCGCAATGTGAGTGCAAAGTGAATTAAATCAATTGTTTGGCTAGAGCTATTGCTTCGTGGTATTCAGCGTCTGATTTAGTACTTGGCAGGTATCTCACGATTGTTTGTGCTGACTACTCGGTAGCTATTTAAAATAAGTGGTGGTTAATGTTCACAAATCGTCGGGATTGTGGTCGTCTCCGAGAAGCGGCTTCCTTTCCCAGGCCGGTGCAGCCGTCGCGTCGGCACGGCTCGTTAGCGCCGTTTTTAGGGCGTGATCGACGCAACGGCGCATGCCTGCATAAATTGCACCCGAATATCAGCCCGAACCCTTTACAATGCATCTCCTCCCACTCCAGTCCCTAGCCGCACCAATAAACTGTCACGTACTCATTGTACATCGGCCTTGTATTAATTTTTCGGAACACAAGGGACCCGCCGTCGCGACGTCGACCAAACCTTCGCCCGTCGAGACAATGCCGTGTTTTTACATTTGCAAAGCTTAAAAAGTGCCGTGTCGCGTCATTTTACTTGCAAATCTGCACGATTATGCATAGTGGAGTTGGCCGAAGATGTATTTACGTGTACATTGTGTACGGTTACGCGTGTGGGCACGCACCGAGCGGCCCCTGCCGGCCGCGCTCCCCTCGGCAGTTTCACGCGATGTCTGGTTTTGCTGCCTTCAACAAATGATCAAGTGCAAACAATGCATCAACCAAAGCACACAGCTTGGGGACGGCACGCTTCATGTTGAAATAATTCGTTCCTTGCCATTTAAAACCCAATTCGAGGCGAGTCTTATTGACTTTTTTATTCATTTCAATTTGTGTTAATACCGCGATAGGCATCGGTCGGTTTCCATTGCGGGCCCCAATAAAGATATTATTATTGGATTGTATTTTATCGGCGGGCCACGTAGGTACTTGGCCGGCGATTCAGTTAAGTTCATTAAGCAGTCGAGCGGCGGACCGGCGACAATTCCGACCGGACTATGCATAATTTAGCCATTAATTCTCAAAATGACTCTTGGAAGTTCTGCGTTCAGCGTTCGCCAGACGGGGCTGGCCATCGTTATAATAATGTATGTGCTCAGCTTTGAATGCAAGTTTGAAGACTACTAGACTAATAAACCGAGCTATATATAAGTTTTATTGCAGATTTAATAACGTTTTATTGGTTCAGTTTCTATAAAATCTCGGTATTATACGAGAAATTGCAATAGTGAGAAAGTGGCCTGGCCTTTAGAGCAGCTCTCTCGGCGCGGTAGGAGCATTACTCACGCTGAAATGCACTCCGTCCGATACAGCCGACTCTTGGCTTAGCAACTCGTTTAAAAACAAACTTACAAATATTTTCTCCGCGTCCGCTGCACCGCAAAGATGGAAGGAGAAAGTTCGGGTAGGTTCAGGGGCGCGATACGTCTATTTGCGTCCGCCGCGGGCGATCGTCGATGCAATTAAATTTGTAAACGAAGCTTTATGTTCGGCCGGCTAAATATAAGACGGTACGCCGCGTTGCCGTGCCGACTGCCGGAGCGGCTGGAGCTGCGGAGAAGCCAGTCAATCACTTCTAGCACTCCGATGAACTACTCTGAAACTTCTGGAGGTCTTAGAATTTGGACGCTGGACGAATAGTTTTACTACGTTATCTAACGGTTCGGTCCGTAAACTATATCGTAAATGTGATTGAGTTTTTTAAATAATTCTTTCCCTTAAAATAGATGATTCAAAATGTGCGGCTCTCGATCTATCCGGTGCAAATTAACAAGATATTTTTTTTCATTTTTTAATCTGCTTTTCATATTCCCTACTTTCGTTACATCTGAATTCTGCCCCGAATCCTTTACCGCCTTTTTCATTTTTGGGACTTAAGTAATTCATTTCATTATGCAACGATTGCACCGAATGCATAACTACAATCGGTAGCTTACGAATCTTGCGATGAATGTCATTGCGGTGGTAATGCCAGTGGTGTGGCAATCGGCAACGGTAAGCAAAGTTCAGTAGTTCAATGAGCTCCAGCACTTATAGCGTTCATTGTCCCTATAATAAAGGTCAAATCGATTGTTACATTTCAAAGCACAAAATATTTCCAAAATGTATTTCAATTGTCTCCTGTTTCTGTTAATAAAACACGGTTTAAAGGGCATTGCTGTAAGCAGTTCGCCTCACCGAGACTCGAGGGGCTCGTGTGCAATATTTCATCAATAGGAGCTTGCTTTACGAGCGTTGTCTGACTTTTGACTTGAGGGAAATGCTTCCCCGTCGTAATAAAACCTTTATATTAAACCCCGTGTCCAGGCCGGAGAGAAGCGTATGACAAATTAAATCACAACAGTCTAGCCTCAGGGACGGCCATTCAAAGCTGATTTTAGTGTTTATTGTGTCGTGCTAGCTTTAATTAAATAGATTGTCTGAGTCGTGCGACATTATCTGTCGGTTTACTTATCGCTACTGCAATAGCTGGATGTGACGTTAGCAGCAAATTTATCGTCGTGTCGACTGTCAACTGATACTACCGCCGGCGTTTCTGGGTACGCCTATAGTTCACTTTACACAAACAAATAAGCACATATACTGTTACTGTTTGTATTTTTTTCTACATTCGTGGATGCAATTTGAATACCTCAGGAACGTGCTGGAATTACAAGCTCCGTTAATTCAGTTATAACGAATCGCTGTAATTATATACTAAGTAACTCATTTATCCAACTTAAAAAATGGTCAAAAGTGGCCCTCAAGTGTCTTATGTTAATATATGACAGACTATTTCACGCGACTCCGACTGCGTAGATTGATTTATTGCTATCCCGCGGGAATTATGCATATTCCAGGATAAAATGTAGCCTATTATGTCAATCTAGGTTGTCAGCTTCTTGCATACAAAACTTTCTCAAAATCGGTTTCCGCGTTAAGAAGTAAAAGTAACACATTCAAAAAAATACATCATACGGAAAGATACTTTAAAACAAAGTATTTCAGGGCGTGGCTGAAAGCACTGACAAACCGTAACCTTCAAACATTGTTGCTGAAGTAATAAAATCGTAGCACTTACCACACTCACTAAATACAAAGTTGTGAACAATACGTTACGTGACCGATGTGTCCACTCGTGCGCATTTGACGCAATAAGCTTCATAGTTGCGTCCTGAAATACGGAAATTATGACAGTCGTTTTGCTAGTCTTAAAATAAACACTCTAAACTCACTAAAACCGAACAGAGTGAGGTTTTCTCGCAATTCCAATAAACTAAGCAAGAAAAATACATTTTTACATATTCGCTGAAGTAATAGAAAATCAGAATAACACCGCATTCTTTAAAATAATTTTAAACAAAAAAAACCGACTTCAAATTTGGGCTATACTGAAAGCATTTGTCTAATAATGAGGGTGACCTTCCATCACCAGCAGGCCTCACTAATTACTGAAATTATAATTTCCAGTCTGCAGGTGCATTCAGTATTGAAAGAATTATCCTTAAACTCCTAAGCATTAAGGAGTTGACCTTCCATCATCAGCTCAGTCAAATTTTTTTTACTGCCAGACGTAAATACTGGTGTAGCTTTGAAAAATGTACTAAAAACATTACCTGTGCCAATGAAATTTGAGGGTTGCCCTAGATTTCCCTCATATTCCATCACCAGATCAAGATATGCTGGCAATGGGACCACCTGGAAACTATACCCTTTCAAACAAAAAAAAAATTTTCCAAATCGGTCCAGGCGTCTTCGAGTAATCAGCGAACACACATAAAAAAAAAAAAATAATAATAAAAAAAAAATATCCCGACGAATTGAGAACCTCCTCCTTTTTTTGAAGTCGGTTAATAAACTCGAATAACTTTAATGAGGTGTTTTATCACTTGTAACTCGACTGCACTTCGCTTGAATTTTATTACAGTACGCTAACTAGTTATGTTCTTGGAGATAAACTGGTCGCGTTTATTAAAAACAGCAATTTCCATTTAACATTTAATTTGCATCGATAGCCGCTACTATAGCAGCATTACTCATTGAGTTGTTTATCGAGGAGCAAAACGTTCCATCACCATATTATGCATGCGTCTAGGCAGTAAATATAGCTTATGTGTTTGTCTACTTGTGTTACATAACACCTTGTTTCTATCTTTCATATATACTGTACACGTACGACTGCCCGTATATCAGATGTCATATATTACTCATTCTGATAAGCAAACACTGCCGGTTGTTGCGCTTTTATTTTCGGGCACTTAACTATTCCGTAACAAACAGTTTGTCTTGATCTGGATCGTGTATAAATTGTGAACATTTGTTTGCTTTCTTTCAAAGTGATTGCGGCTACAGTAGATAGGTACTTGTATTTGTCATTGAAATAGAATTATGACAAATTACCGTCGTACAGTCACGTCTGATAATAAATAAAAATATGTCAATCGTTCTTCATGCATGTTACCTTACCGCAACAACAATGGTTCGATTGTTCGGGTTACAATTTTAGCCGTCTCACGTTCATTCAGATCATTAAACATTGTCCAAATGCTGTATCTATTGTTTTGACATTAAAAATTAATAAACAGTCCGTATCAATGAATTATGTGGTCATCTTATGTCTTATCATTTTCTGAGTGGTCTAACTGGTGGCATTTAACGCACGATACATTATTGACACAAAAAAACTTAGGTTAAATGATACGATAACATGAAGTAGCACTTAATATTAAGCAACGTAGTGTGAATTCGATATGAAATAAGTGGCATTTTGTTATTAATGAAAGAGATTTAAATAAATGATTTCCTTATGAAGCCCAACTCTTGAGCCGACAGAAGCCGGAATGTAATTGATTCCAATAATGCCGCGATCACGAACCGACCCGGGTATTGGAGGCTAGGAGCGCATTTCTCTCCGTGACATTTACCTAGCTGGTCGGATAAGATGGGAGTTATACTATTGCAAAGATTTAATAACGAGAAGATCGGTGCTCTATTTACTATAAAGTTCAGCGTTCTTGCTCTTTACTTGAAGTTTGACAAAAGTTTCGTGTTAAATTAGCTAGTTTTCAAGGATCTAAAAGGAATGACAAAGTTTGGCAAAGATCAATTACCATTATTTGAACTTCAAACGTTCACCGCCGAATTATTGGTTCGAATTATCTATAGGTTTTCATTTGATTAACTTGTCGATTTAATGCAACTGACAGGCTGGTAGCTAAATGCTAATAAGATGCGATTGGACGTAAACGTGGGCTATTGTATATGTAAGTGGGCGGCAAATGATAGTGATCAGTGATGCATGATCATTGCGTATTTCTTATTTGTTTCAAGTTTTGGAGTGATCGCTCTTCGTTCACTCCGAGTTGTAAGATTAAAGTTAATCTTCTTATTTATTGAGTTTCCGTTTTACATACATCTTCTGCAATCTGCATTGATATATAACTCAAAGGAACAAAAAAAGATTTAAAGGTGTCTTACTAAAGTTATGCAGAATCCCTCCCCAACTTCAACAACAACAAATAATTATTAGCGAAATAAATTTACACACAAGAGAGGCCAAATTGGTTTCCTGCTTGAAACTGTATCTCATTTAATCTTGATTAGAATATGTTAATCCCGCCGGCAATCTTTACGGCAATATCGCGTAACAATGTGACTATCGTTTACGTATAACAAACCGGTTTTGTCATCATCTCGAGGGCATAGCGATGGAATTAAAAATTATATGCATTACATAAATGGTCGCACACGAGGTCCGTTCGAGACTTGATATTTAGAGTGGCTTTAAGTGTTTTCAGAAAAACATTTTAGAATTAAATTGCGAAAAGTGGCTTTAAAAAAAAACTGCGTTAATTTAAAACACACTAAACTTACTTGTCACTTTTTATTGCGTCAAACGAACACCAATATTTTAAAAGAACACCTATTCTTCTTTAACTTTATAGCCAGTTGTGTCAAACGACTGTTTTAGCTCGGCCTCTATTTTTAGATACCTAATCGGATTAGACCAAATATTGCAAACATAGCCTGCCTGTGTTATATTGTCTTATATGGAATTGATTAACCTTCTTACTGACATTCAACGACATTCAATTGACAGTCGAGATGCACGCATTAATGCACGTCTAATCCCACATTGAAACCGGGATCGTAAAGAGCTATTTCTCTTCTTAAGCTTGGGTTCTGCTGGACTTACGTTACCTCCATAGATTTAAAAATTCCTACGTCTATTACAACTACTGGTCTTTAGTGAGTAGTTTTTCCATCTAATACGCGCTTCTTTCGGTCCATGGTCTGAGTACTGACCCTGAATCCCTACAATCTAACTCAACATATTAATTTTCAAGTGTTTATACAAGATCTATACTCGTACATGCACTTAGCAATGTGCCGAGCCCATTGCGTGAAGAGCTATACCGATGGCTCCAAGTTTGATTGATTCTACTGCGAAATCTCATTATAACGCAGAGAAACTCCTAGCAAAGCGGTAATCCGTACAGGAATAAATTGTTGGCCACGGTTGATCAGCGCTTATCTGCCTTTACATACAATGAAGATCGGCCGCGCCCCCGCTCAATTCAACTAATTGCCTAATTATTTTTATTACCCGTTTGTTTGGCGCGTCCTTTCGTACCCATTTACCAATAACGAAAGAGCATTACATAAATAGAAATGAATTCAGGAATATTCACTTTAAAACTCGGGAGGCAACGTTTCATAAGGAACATCAACATCCCTTTTCCCAGTTTTTTATATCATACTTTTAAATCAAGGTTTTCAAAGGCGAACTTACTGCTGTCTGCCGTCTGCCGTCCGCTTTCCCATTGTAATGAGCATTTGATAAATGGAAATTGTATATTTTAAGCTCTACATAAAACATGAGGATTAATTTTCTCTTTCGTACTGGGGCCTTTGTAATTCTATCCCTAACATTTTAGTATGCCGCGTGAATACATCGTAGCGAAAAAGAATTTAAATTATTCTTCCACGCCATTTGTACATTCCGATTTCTGAATTCTGTACCGCGTATGTGTTTCGACGAACCCAAATATCTGATGAATATAAAACTGAGATCAATCCGTTGACCGACTCAATTAAGGCCAAGGAATTTATTCCAAACATATTTTATTAGTGGAGGGTTACGCAGTTTCCGAATTCTTGTTTTTTGCTGTAATTGGACCACAAATTTACTGCTGAACTTTTGGAACACGATACGAAATTTACTGTGATCAACGGTCGTTAAAATTCTGATAATTAAAAAAATGGTTGCCTGTAAAGTCGGTTTTACGGGCGAAGATTTTACGTGACAACGTCTTTTTCTCGGTAGAATATTTATTGATTTAAGACGTTGTCACGTCAACTCCCAATCGTGACAGCTGTCCATGTCTGCGTTTGACGTCTCACATGATACCATAGAGGCTTCGCACTATCGAAGCGCCACCTCCTTAACACTGCGGGCCTCTCTCTCGTTCGGTGACGTCATCGTAACGTTACCGAGCGTTACACTTTTTCATAAGTGACTCCCAGCCGCAACCTAATTTAAGACGTTGTCACGTCAAAAACAGTTTAGATGGCTATTTAAATATTGAAAGAATACGAAACCTATATTGAAATTAAAGTTCACACGATAGACAGCGTCGTTTTTCATTTTTTAATAACCATAAATTCACTAGCGAAACAAAAACGCAACTGCCATTTTAATATCATGCAGATCGTTTTTTTTTGTTTTCGGAAAAAACATACGTAATTCCGAAGGCGAAACGGCGCAGCGCGCTTTTTTGGGCAAAATCGTGAGCGAAATAACCGAGCGCTGTTGTGTAATAGAATTTAGTGGGGCCCATTGTGCGGCCGAGGCCAAGGCCAGCTTTGTTTACAAGCCTCGCTGTACTTGATCCTTATTATATGCCGCTGATTCCGTGCAAACGAGGCTTACACTGTTTCAATTTTAACGAGATACTCTCGTTATTTATTTCACCAATTAATTTCGCGCAATATTTTTATAACACGAACATTGGGCAGAATTTTAATCACTTGTTTGTTTCTTACTCCGCGAAGGTCACAGTAATATATTTGAACAGTAATCATTGATCGTCTAAAAAAAGGCGTTAAATAATTCCGCTGCCACGAACAGATGAGTCATGCTCTACCGAATAATGCGTTATTTAGCCTTTAGGTGCCCCTGGTTATACAATCGTATCAATTGTTTAAAACGTCCATAAAACTCATTACGCTTCAACATTCAACAGCTGTAAAGCACGATTAAGATCTCTTTTTTACGATTTACATTTTAGTACAATGTTATTGCGGCTCCACGATAATTAAAGTACTCTACTGTGTTAACATACCATTATGCTATTTAACATGCAATGTTTGTAAATGATTTGACAGTGTGGACAAAAGCAAGTGACGCCCACGCTTTAAAATATCATTCGAGTCGTAAGAAGGAATGGGTTTTATTCAAAACTTGTTGAATTATTCAAATACACAGCACATAAAACGTCAAAACACCATTTATATGCTTAAAAATATGACAAAAAAACGTGTACACCTTAACGTTACGTAACATCCAACTGTTTTTGTAAAAGAACAACAGAGTCCACATTAATTTAAATTAATTCGGCTGATACCTTTCGTTTTGTTTGCGAATTTGGAAGTATTGGTGACAACCAAAACACTTCCCATGATATTATGATAACTAAACCGTCATAAACTGGATGTTTTTCCAATACAGACTTAAACGCGGCACGAAATATTACGAGTCTAAATATAAGACTTCAAACTGACATCGCCTCAAAGTCACCTTCAGATTGGCTTTAAGTTATGTTGTTTTCATCGAGTGGAAGCATTATGTCATGAACCAAAAAGGATTTTTTGCATTGATTAAAATTTGTAGAAAAAACATCGTGGTTTTATTGAACGCAATAGGCAATCTATGAATCATGTTTGAGTAAACAATCAATTAAATTGTTCGTCATTAATAAAGCTAGCTAAGTAATAATTAGATGCCTACTTCGCTGGAACATTAATTCGCGGTGTGATGAGAAGAAATCTAAGCATTTAGCCTGCACTTAAGTTAAAGGGTGAAATTAGTTTCAATAGATCAGGTTCGCCATGCGGCTGCGTGGGTCGCTCATGAATGAGAAAGTCTGGAACCGGTTCCTCACTCCCACTGAGGTGTCTACTTTCAAATCACAATAGGTGTGTGCATTATTTTTAGTGCCGAGCGATTTCAAAGCCACGCTGCATCGTGCATCGCAGTTACCCAACTCTGAGTACGAAGTGAGTATAGTAGCACACTAAATTTAAGAGAAATGTCTCGCTCTATCCAAGCGAAAAGGAAAGAGATGACGAATGCTTTTTACGTATAAACGAAGGGAATAAAAGCTATTCAATACAGCTTCTACTGAACTTGAAACATTCGTAACTGCTCGGTTAAAGCATTTAATTGCACCGTTAACAACTTCGCCAATTAATTTGAGGCCGAGTGTTTTGTTTAACACAATTAGGAAGATAATATTGCCCCGCTAGCTTCCCAATGTTGACCTCAGATTAGTTAATTAAGATTTAGCTGTATAAAAGACCTAGGTGTTTACGGACTGGTCGGCCTCGGCATGTAGCTCTGTTTGTCTAACACAAATGTTTTAAGACTTCAGCAAACAATGTCTTGGAACAATCTTGCAGATGCGAACGGCTCTTAGCGCTCGAGACGAACTCGGCTCTCAATAGAGGTGAGCTGTGTTAGCCGCACCTTTTATGTATCTGTATAGGTCCTAAGTAAACATGGTCTATCAGGAGCCGCGCCCGCGCAGCGTTCTCGTCGTTTATCGCCGAGTCGCTCGAGCGCACACAATCGTGATTGGAGCGACTCTAGACTCGAACTCGAATGTGCGTTCAGTCAGTAAGCAAACACTTTATGTATTCTGTGCGCGACTTATTCACACTAAATGTTTTTGCATCGACGCGCGAGCTGAGACACGCCTAAATATTATTGAACATGTTTACTCCATTGAAGAAGTCTTGATTGGATGTACTTGGAAGTCAGTACGGCATTCCCAGAGGAGCCAGACCACAAAATATGTTAAATGCAAGACAAATTCTGATAGTATTTACGTTTCTGGCTCTGGCCACGTTTTTGAGGTGTAAAGTAGAAAAAAAGGAATATCGGTGTCATTTTGCCTTGCCATCTTGACCTGCTACGGGATAAACAGAGAAGTTTAGTTTGTGTAATTAAACCAGACACTACACAGAGGCGGCGGTTACTCATCAAGTCAAAAGACGTCCATTGTTGGTCCTTCGAACGTTACAAGTTTACTCTTATTTCACATGTTTTGTCAATCGCTCGAAGATCAGCAGGAATTGATCCCTTAATTAAGGGATACGTTCGCCATTGTACTTTTAAATTATTCGCTATGTACTTGTTACTTTGCTATATTTTATAGAGTAAATACATACATATACACCTTCTAAGTAGTTACCACTCTTGTAAAAGTCCCAACTAGAGTTTTTTTTATTGATCCGGTGAATGTTGCAAAAATGGTTTCCGTACTGCGCGGTGTTCGACTGTGCCCGCGCCACGCATGCCTGATATAAAATCGCCTCGACAAAAACATCGTTATTTTTATTCAAGGCCAAGACCGCCATGTTGCATTCGCTTTGCAAATGTAAAACGCTTTCCGTGTCTAAAATGTATCGGTTTGACAAACTTCTTTGTAAACAAGGTCTTTTATTCGCCTTAATTGTCTATGGAATTGCTAATTTTGTGGCTTAACATACCTATTGAGTGGTAGATAGTTTATTGTTACTGGTGTTTGCACCTTCAAACACAAACACCTAGCACCAAATCTGAAATACATACGTGTCTGAAAACTATGAATTAATTTTTGAAAATTGACATTCGAAATAAAGTCCGTTTTATTCTTAAACGTACGACTTGTTACAGCGGTAACGTGGCAAAAAACAAGAGGTTTTACTCTCCTACTGATATAAATACAAACAAATGGCTTACTTTACTCGTCTACAGTAACTTTTGTACTACAGTTCTCAACGCAGGCCCCAAAACAGTAGAACTTCACTTGCGCCTTCCCTCAAACTACAGTTCGCTTCGCATGACGAACCGGCATGAGTTTGCGTTGTATAGCCTACTATTAAATAACAATAATTAATATAGTGTTACCAGTAGGTAACTAGGGCAACGTTAGTCATCGTTTAAAAAAAAACAAAGCCCAAGGTCACCTGTCTGGTGGCGCTGGAACAACGCACTTCCGCTGTCGATGTCAGTTGTCACGTAATGTCTCGCCTTCTAATGCTTTTTAGAGTTCCTTACTTTGTATGGAATAACCTAATCAAACTAAATAGTTTGAATTCCCGGGATTTTCTATAGCTGAAGAGAAATACAGAAAGAGAAAGATAGACAGACACCAAAATTATTGTCACCCTTCATTTGCGTCGGCAGTCAAAAACGACACTGATAGGCCATTTGTTACTCATCACATTAGTCTGTCAATCCCAAGTAAATCGAGCCCTATGGCTATGGTTCCTGTACACCTAGAATTATAAACAGATACGGAACCACAAGTCTCGCGCCTTGTCGATTTTCCATATCGAGCAGACACGAAGGACAAAAAATAAATAAAGCGAATACATTTTTTGTGCGACGCAATAAGCTTCCACCAACTTTTGTTTACGTAATGCCTGCTAATTTTGCTTGCAACTGATGTCAAAAATGTATAAATAAAATTTAATTGAGAAAAGTCTCCGTTTGCGTAGAATTCAGACTGAAAATAATGTACTTCAGATTCGAAATTTCGACGGAATCAGTTCAGCGTTTAAAGTGGAAAAAGGCAACGGACAGACAGACAGAAGAGTTACTGTTATTGAAACTTAGCCATTCGACTATCTTTCTTATTAAACAGTATCACCTCGGACATTGTATTAACACAATTCATTTGAAACTAGTTCCGTAATCAAAAATACATTATCGGTGAACTTAGGTGTTAACAGTCAACTGTCAACTTTTCCGGTCCATAACAAATGACTACTTGCCGATGGAAAACAAATACGTAGTAGTAGTTGCATTACTTACTCAGTAAGTACCTACAGTAATTGTTTCAGGGCTGCATTGCGGTTTTCTTTTGTTTCCGATTCATATTTGTATTTAAGTACCTACTGACTTTTTGACTCATTCTGGCTGACCACATTTATGAATTATTAATGGAATGATTAAAGCATCATTTTTATTAGAATCGTGTCCATGTTCCATAAGACTTGTTTCAATTTATTCCAATTGTTTAAAGAAATCGTTCGTCATGTAAGTAACTACTTACATTAAGTACTACTAGTATGTAAGTAAGTACTTTTAAAACAGCGAAACGCTTGTCTACTGGCCCAACTTTACCGTATTAAAGTTAATTCGCAGTTGAAACATAAGTACCATCGAACCAATTGGTTACTGACCCACCATAGAACTTCTTCACAGTGAACGTCATAGTGACATTGCATTGATTGACAAAGGAAATGTTTATGACGTTTATTGTGGCAACGTTCTGCGGTGGGTCAGGAATCAGTTAGTTCGATATTACGTACAAGTAAGAAATCTCGTCATGTAATTCAAACTCGTGTAAACTCTCGGGGAATCAACAAGCTTACCGTCCTAGCAACGTATCAACGAAACGAAAATAAAAATGGCATTCGTAAAGCGTCACTTTTAATACAGGCGGGTTTTATCTGCGCCTGCATGTAAACACAATGCGATGTTGACACGTTCCGCCAGATACCGGCTATCTGTGGCCTTGGTAATGAAAAACAAGTTTTTTTTCTAGACCTTGGCGAATTATTTTTGTGTTTTGCACGGCGCCATAACGACAAAAAACTTGGTGATTTAGTTTTCCGTTTACTCTGATTAAGTTTGTTTTTTTTTAGGTTATGTTAATGGGCTGGTATTTTCCGAAATAAATTGCGGAATTCTTTGTACTTGCGCTTAAGTATTGTTCCTATCTTTGGCGATGAGTTTACCGGAATCTCTTTAGTCAACAAGGAGGTATAAAATAAAATACTTACAGCTACATTACGAGTATTAATACTTTTCAGCAATTGCACTAACGCTGATTATAACCTTGTATAACCTTCTGTATAGTTAACAATTACGTTAACAAAGTTAAGTGCTACAGGCGCCAATTATCTTTTAATTGTTACTATTACAGTTTAAAAAACCATGAAGTACCTACTTACGTACCTACAGGTATACATTTGCAGTGCCAATAAAGACCTGATTTTTTAATTACTTAATCTCAAGATATTCAAAGATGCAAATATTTCTGCGATCACAGAAAATCTGAAGGTAGAACGCGGGAATGTCATGTTAAAAACGGACACCTCAATTTAAAACTGTTTTGAATAGCAACCCGTACTTATCAACTTAACGAGTGACGAGATAAGTCCAGTATTATAGGCCATTGTTAAGTATTTAGCGAGTATAACGTTATCCCGGCGTAAACAGCATGCGTGCGCGCCGCAAATCCGAGTAATTTGATTAAGTGATTATAAGCCGTTTCGATAATCAAGCTTTATTAACTGTCTGGCTCGCATTTACAAATACCTCGATATTTGCATTGAATGGCGAGGGTTAACGAAGTAAGTACGAGTATTATCCAAAACATATCGTATCTTGGAATATAGGATAGCTTCCGCGTGTAGCTAGTATTTATTTTAGGTTTTTACTTAAATCTATATTCAAAAGCTAAAACTTTGGACGCTTGAAATTTAATAGTTACAGTGAAAAATGCTCGACACACCCCCTGCTGCCGTTTTATTATTAACCCGGACAGACTGATCCGTCTAGCAACGGTCTCAAAATAGCGTAAAAACTAGGAGTTAAAAATATTTTCTAAAAAGGCTTTTACAGTATTGTTCGGGTGGTTGTGGTTACACGTCCACAACGAAGGCAGTAGTCGTGCGATCAATTTCCGCCAGAAGCAAAAGGTCCCATCACGAATGTTTGTTCGGTCTGGTTTTTTGTGTCGACTCGTCAGACTCGTGATTTAAGGACTTGTTGACAATGTTCCCAAAAGGGGGTAGGCAGAGCACACGAAACGTGACATAGACAAAACCATGATTATTATCACTTCTAGCTTTATGTTAGGTTTGAAAACAGATGGAAGAGGTAGTGTAATAGTGACAGGTTGCTAGCCTGACGCCTAAAGCATACCTAAACCTATTTCCTTAGTCGCCTCTTAGGACATCCACGAACGAAATGGAGAGGTGTTATTCTAGACCCGACACCACACGGGCAAATAAATAAATTACGCGGGTAAATTAGTTATCGAGGGTATAAATAATTGTGTAAGATCATATTACATTATTTACTTATTTTTTTGTTTTGTTGCAGAGCTGGAGCTGGCGCTAATGGTATCTTCTCTCGGAGACTCGACTTCTCCACCTTCAACCTTCTGCCGAAGCACAAAGTCAACTCATATCAGATAAAGGTAAGTCCGCCAGACACTTTTTGCTCAAACCCGCGATCAATAAAAGAAATAAATGCAGCGATCACGAATCGAATTGCGTCATCGGCTTCGACAAAAACATCGATATTATCTAACAATGTAAATAGCGTAATAGACTAGCTAATAGACTGTACATATAGCAAGTGAAGTGTACACGTACTCGTAGAAAATTAGTTTACGTTGATTAAGATATTGAAAACGTAATGTATTAAAAAAGGTGTAGGTATTTTGAGCAGGTCGCAAAGGTGTGCGGGAATAAAATATTTTCATTGCTGGAAAGGTTTCCAGAGGTGAAAGTTTGCTTTTGTTGTCGCCGCCATAAAAACACAGGCTGACACTTTTCGCGATAAAACGCTGTCGGAGGGAGGCGCCGGCGGGATATTTCTGCCGAATAAATGCAACTTTTCTGTAATTTAATCACGCCACGTTAAAGGTTTGGAAAATATTGTTCATGGACTCAGATCCTTGTGATAGGATTATTTAAAATTGTCCGCTGTCATCAATATAACCGTGTATTTGTTATGCAGTGCTGGTATCTAATCTCCACAGGCCTTGAGCCAGTTGTGTGTCAAGCGACGGTCATTCCCCCGCCCGGCGAGCCGTCTATTTATACCAAGCGTTTATTTGTTGTTTATTGCAGCCCAGCGCTTGTTCAAGTACTTATTTTTACCGGCGTCGATTGAATAATTGTTTTCAACTCGCAATTCTTTGACGGAGGCCTGATTGCCCTCGGGAGGTAATGATTGTTACGAGTTCATGAGCGCGCGATAAGCCTCTGAGGAAACTGAGTATTCCAAAGCCTAGGTGCTTCAGTGTTTATACAAGAGCAGTAAATTTAAGTAACTCCCAACTTTGTTAAGTTAAACAATTTACAAAGTAGAAAACTTTATTGCCACCAGAGAAACCGGTCATTTATGTGGACATTTTAGTGTGTTGTTTTGACTACAGGCACCCGTTTGATATTCCAAGGTGCTAAAACAACCCGTCTGGCTAGCCGCGTTAACGCAAACAATAGTTAATCCGTAGGTATCATTAACTACTCTCATAATTACATTACGTTCTACTGTTAGAGCAGTGTCCATTAATTACGCGTCCACGCTCTTCCATAACGCGATTATGATCAGCAATAAACTGGCCGTACCGAGCCGTCTATACGCCTAATTTATTTAACGTTCTGGTATTTGCTTCAATTTAGGTTGCATTTTAACGACTTCCAACGGCAGTGATTCGTGTCGCGCGCCGCCATTGTACCGCTGGATCCGATCGTGCACGCGAGATTATTTAAAACATTTTCTTCACTTATCTGCCGCTTAAATAACACCAGCAGTATTGTCTTGTAGCCGTCTCGTTTCGCTCGGCGTCGCGTGACTACACCCCGTTTCCAGCGAGGGGAAACTTCATAATTCTCAGTTCCACATGTATTAGTCTAATACGCTGCGGTACAGCCTTATAAATGGCCTCTATCTGCGCTCAGCTGAACCAGTCGGGAGATCTTACGATATTTAGAAACTAATTTGTGACTCTGCTAGTTGCTCTAAGGAGCAATAAAGTCTCGTTCGTTACAGTTGCGCTGTGAAATAAACATATCTCGACGTCTTCCTACGTTCTTGTAGGATGCTAATAACTAGCGAAGCGATATACGCTGTGGTTGATTGATAACAGCAGCGCAGCGCTGTCCGCGGCAGCATCATTAAGCGGGACTACTTCTTCTATTTATGGTGGCCCGCTGTCTCCGGCGTATTGATTGCGCGACCGGTCCCCGATGCCGGCTCGTAAAACCTTAAGCCGGGCTTATGAATTTATCAGGTTTGCAATTTTCACATCGCCCGTTCAGTGCACACATGCAAGTCGCAGGTATCTCTTCGCGATCGGATCGGAAACGAGCTCGACCACGTCGTAAAATGTTTGAAGGTTACTTTGCGGCTCGTCGGGAACTCGAGACTGCGCGGTAAAAACTAAACAGGGATGCTAACATTTAACGATCGTGGTTAACGCATTGACTTGGTGCTCGATCTTGAAATGGCTTAGATATCCACGAAACACGAAACGAATGACAATCAATCATTTTTAGTTTTATAGTTTCTCCATTTTTTCGAGTTGGAAACTGAAAATGAAGTTTTCTCTTCCGTAACCTGCTATCCAGTGAGGTCTTATTTCTGACATGAAAAGAACAATTCCGAACAGACGAACTAGCGAACTAGGCGCTCGCTTTTCGCATGATCTGCAGAATAAACTTTTGACAGCAGAAGCAGACAAAAGCGGCTGGCTCGCCGTCCACTTTCATTGTCTGCCATTAAATTCGTTTGAAAAGGAATTTAAACTGCGTCATTCTGATAGGACGGAGGTCGAGATGAGGCGGGGGCCGCGGCCGGCCACGTATGAAGTGGTAACTGAATCCTGCAGCCTGCAACCAGACACCGCGCTCAAGGCTTCCCCATGTGGATTAGCACTGTTTTTCTTTTAAATCGTCCTTAAAAAGGCACAGGCGTCCACTGATCTGACTGCCAGAATCATTTTAGCATTATCGTAATGAAACAATGCGCAGTTCTTTATTATTTCCTTATTTATTTAATTAAAATGTAATGCATGCAGCAGAGGTTCATTATCAGTTCTTTAACTATGGTAAGCCGCAACAAGTTTGTGCCTAATGCGACATTTGTTGCATTTTAGCAATATATTTTATAGAGACAAACCATTATGCTAAAGTAACACAAAATGCTTCCGTCACAGATTAACGATGTTTTAAACAATTTAAACATAAAACCATTTCACTATGATTGACGATCCTGTCATTTCGTCTATTCGATGCGGTGATACTACGACGCCAACATCTCGGTTCTCTCAACGGACCATAAATGGTATGAATCGTGAAAGTAGCAGTTTAATAGATACAATAGGGCCGATAGGTCTTACACTGCAACTTTCCTTCCTCGCAAAAACTTGCAGATCGGCAATGCCACGCGTAACTTCTGCTCCGAGACCGTCGCGGCATTTCGCAACCCACCGCTACCAATGAAGGTAATTGCTCCATTACGAAGATGTATGATAAATAATTGCTTCTCGAATCGGAGCCCTTAAATCCCAAAGAATTTACAAACATAGTAGCGGCTATGTGGCGAAACTGCTCGCGCCCGGGCTCGCGTACGAGTATTTTCTTCGGATAAATTCTAGCTTTCGACACTGTCCAGGCTGCCGTTTCGACCATATAAAGGCAAACTGCCGTGCGAACTTATCCGGCAAACTTGCAAAACCATTTCGTGTGCTCCGAACAACTTTTTATAATGTTATCGCAAGTAGGTATACACTTGCAGGACAGTAAGGCCATATAAGGAAATGACTCCGAGGCAGGTTTTTGCGCGCCGTATCGTATAAGCGCAGCGTTCAATTCGATCTGATAAACGCGCTTGTTTGCGTATCGCCCGCCGTAGTTTCGTCGTTCATTCGAATTAACCGGCTCCCACACACCGATGCAAATCTTTTACGGTTCAACAACTATCGTAAAACTCGCTGCCTCTTAGTTACGACTGAAATTCGAAACTATTATGACTCGAGAAAGTTGCGAGCTTGCTCTAAGTAACCCGAGTTTGAACAAAGTATACAATAAACTTGCTCGTGGTTTTATGGAAAGATAATTATGATGTAGGTTTATTATTATGTGGATGCGCAGCATAATGCGAGGTGTTGCCTCCCACGCGCGCCGCGCCCACGCTTGCGCGGGCGCAACCAGATTGAATTAAGAACGATATACACGCATCGCCTGCAGCATAGCCTTGATTTAGTCTTTTCTGCATAGCTTCGATGACGGAGAGAAATGGAAACCACAATCGTACAATAACAACTGGAAATAAAAGAAATAAGTCAGTTCACATGGTTTCACATTACTCGTCGACCGTCGTCTTAGAAACAAGCTTGCATGCCGATAGCGTTTCATAATAAAAGGCGTAACGAATTGTTTTATTTATCATTTTCCTGCAGGCAAATGCCGTTTGAAATATTATTAACAGTTAGATTTGCGAATGCAAAATCAATCCATTCCTGTAACTTCAACTGAGTATAAATTTCTGTTCCAATGTTTACTATGGAACTAGACTACAACTAGAGCGGTCATTGAACTCGCTAACTCTAAAATTATTATCTCAATGGCTGCCTACATTACTGTTTACAGACTACGTTCAAGCCGGCGTTGGATTCTCGGACAGCTGGAGTTACTGGAACTTTTATCACTTTGGTAATTAATGGTGTTCATTAGTTTATTATTTGCGTTAGGATTGATTGTCGGGCTACCAGGCGAGCATAGTCAGCCTACAGGTCGCAGAACCGCGGGCCGACTTTAACCCTGAAGGCGGGCGAGAGGTCGACGTTCGCGCTCGACCCACTTACAATGCACGTCGCTGCAGCAAACGCTTGCAAATCTCTAGCGCATAGAATCGTAACTACAACTAATGCCGCCATATTGTAATTTGTTACGACCATTGTACCTGTTGGCTGATAGCGCCTATTGGAATGCGTTGCTCGTAGAAGCGATCGCCCTAGAATATAAAATAAAGTGTCTGAAAGGGACATGTTTATCTCGTGGGTTGCCTTATGCGGTTCGATTAGTGCGGTGCTTTAATTACAGTAAGCACTTGCAATAATCAAGGGCTAATAGCGAGGTGTGGCCGGGTACTTGTTGCGCTAACAAATTATAACAGTCTAGTAGATACCGAAGCCGGCCGGTTGCTGCTTGCGAGTGGTCACGCGCGTCGTAAACTCTCAACTAAATATGTTACATATTAATGTATGAAGGCACTTTATAATTTATATGCCAAGAACCTGCTGTCCCGGATTTGCTTGCATTTTTGTTGCTATCCTTTTTTGTAATGCCTAAGTTACATACACATAAAACATCACGCTTGCATTCCCAAAAGGGATAAAAGTTACATACAATGGTAAATACTCGTACCCTAAACTTGACGTAGATATTTTCGGAATAGTCAATAAGGCCCTGTGGACTGATAAAAAAAAAAACAAAAAAAAAAAAGTAGAAAAAGTCACACTTGAAATACAAAATATGCTTTTAGACTTATGTTCATGCCTCCCCAGAAAAAGGTACAACTATAACGCAGAAATATCAGGAATATCAATCACTCACCTATTCTAACAACCTATTGTCCCTAGGAATAGAGCTTCCTGAAAACGATTCTTATTCATAACATCGCCAGTTATTGCTGCTTTTATGTCAACAATTGCTTACGTGACCTATCCTCACGTTGCACGGCTTGTGTTATAAGTAGGTAAATACAACTTATAAGTTGTAGCTGTACATAGATAGGTAATTGTTAGTCATACTTGCGCAGTAAATCTACTCGATTACCTTTAAGGTGATTTTGCACACCAAGCGAGGCTAGGCGAAACGAAGTGAGAATTAAATGTAATGTAATAAAAAACCAATTTATATACATCTTATTGCCAAGCACAGGCCTCGTTTAGGACAGGTATATGTAGTTCCCTGGCGGGTGCGGATTGGGGACTTAAAAGACAAAATTAAAATTTAACGCCGATGACAAGAATCACGCTTACATTGATCACTTAATATGAAGCTCGTCATAATCCGGTTCATTAAGTTAGCAACGAAATTTGTAGTTCTCTATCCAAAAATTCTCTCAAGCCGAAGTTAGACTACCAAATTATTGATAGCTTCAGTGATTGATCTACAGAATATTTTTCATCTGCCTTTGCCTTAAACATTTACAGATTTACACTAACGTTAAACCAATTACCTGAGATGTGTTAAACATAAATCTACCATGACACTGTTTCATAGTCATCCACTACGACTGCTGTGGTTGACGCACTCGATATAAAACCTGAATATATCCCTTTATTTGACTACCTAAGATGTGCTTGGACAGATTGAAAATATTGTCATGCAAATTTCAATTATCTTCTCGCTTCGCCAATGGAGAATAACCTTTAGATACGACAGAAAGAAATAATGGCGTTATTAAAGAGCATTGTTATCAAAGGCGTTAGTCAACTCTTAATTGTCTTGAGTCTGTAAAATTGTATGAGTATGTTAATTGGTATGCTGATGCCTGCAATTTGTAGGTGTAATTATGTCCGTGAACCCTTTGTAGTCGGTTTCACTTCTATGAGACATTTAAATTTACTTAATTGCTAATTATAGATAGTAAGTACGATACTTTTTATGTGACACGCCATTAAAAGCAGAGATACTGGTTGTTTTTATTATAGACGATGTATTCTAGCAACTGCTGATGTAAATGAAAAGTTTTGTTTGTTCAAAATTACGCGAAAACTTACAACTACGGGCAAAAGTTGTTTATTTCCCTCTGAAGAATGACAACTGAATACACCGACAGCTATTAGTCTGTCGGCTATTATTAAGGTAATAAACCAATAGCTACCAATAAATCGCTTTCAAAGTTGGCATCAAAAAATCCGCATCAAATATCCAGACACAAACAAATTCTAATAACAACACTAAAATGTGTCTAACACTCATTCAACTGAAAATAACAGAATCAATCAGCAGTAATAACTAAATCCGAACAGAAATCATTGTAACAGCAAACAAAACGTCATAATAGACCCATCTGTGTACCAGGGATTTATAAGTTGCAAGATATTTTTGAACAGAAGCGGGAATTGTGCACCGGAGACGGTCTAGCGGACCATTAGCCGTATTGTTATTGCCATCATTCCACGTAATGAAGCGCTCGTTTTCGTCCTCTAATATTACCGCTCGCCTCCCTTTACTCACTCTAATTGCGAGCTCGCTTCATCCTACACTTATCTCATCAATTTACAGTATCAACTGCATTAATTAATTCAGTTATTTAAAAAAGATTCAGAATTTAAGCGATGGCTACATGTTTAGAGAAACTTTGAAAGAGAATCTTTTATGTTTTCTACGAAATTGTAACATTTTTCTTTCTTAGAACACGATTTTACATAAAATAAAACATTAACGACATGTGTTCGCTGGTAAGCAGCTTACCTTCGAACACAAACGTTCCATCTAAAATATACAGAGCGGTTGGCTGACTTCTCGCAAAAAACCTAGGGATTGAATATTGAATGTTTCTAGTTTGAAGTGCAAGCGCGATATCCATGCTGATGAGGTATAAAGCGCGGGGATATTGGCTTTCCAAGTGCTTTTACAGTCTAGGTAAAGAAATTCACCGCAGTTGTTTTCTCAATCTCTTACTTTCAGAAACTGTTTCTCCGCGTCAACGTACCCAGCGGGGGCGATTTACATGAAAACTTAGTGAAATATGCACATCAGCTGCCGATTGTCACGTGTTTTATCGGGTTATTCAAACTTTCTCCGTCGGGGTTTGTGCATCTCATTTAAATAATGAGACGCCGCGTTGTGAGATCACAAGTCATAAAGCCCGCGATTATTCATCAGGATCGTCACAATGAGCGGTCTCTTATTAGGTGTCATGCGATTTATCGCTAGAATTATTCGAATATTTTTTCGCTTTGATTACAAAGATTGCACTGAATGAAATTATTTTTGTGACACTTATGCATTACGCGGCTTTGGACTGTGTAGTCGTAATCAATCACACGCACGCGATTTCACTATAATAACTCTCTACCCTATCTCCTTCTCGTAGCGAAGGAAACGCAAAGAAAACCTAAAATAACCCCACAAAACATCGGCCCGTGAAAAAGCAAACGGTTCCCGCTCAAACTAACGACCACTTCCTTACTTTCCCCGATCCGGGCCGCGAGGTGAAGTTCAAGACTATTTATAAATTCAGCCAGCACCTTCCTTGGCGCCTATTGATCGGGAAGACACGCACATTACGGTAGGTTAGTATACCCCGGCGTTCGTAGCTCCCGGAACTCGCCGAAAACAGCCGAAATTTTACATCCCCGGGATTGTATTGATCGTTCTTGACATTGAAATCGTAATAGAAGCAAACAGCTGGGGTGCGTAGCGGCCCGACACGCAATCCCTCTCTCTCCCGGCTGCCCCACGATTCAACACACCCGCAAATCGGTTACGACTTACGGAAAAATAGAAGTAAACACGTAGTGACGCAGTAAAGAAGTCTATGCCGTTGCAGGTATCATAAAACCAGTGATTCCTTGCATACAAATAGTCGATATTGAAAACATTCGAGAGGTCTCAAGTTGACATTTAAAGCGTATGAGGCAGATTGAATAAAATGACCATTTTTCAACCACGAACTAATTTCGAGTGTAATTGTATGCTAGTTGTTTTAAAGTGTTCATTAAAGTAATTCATCGACGCTTAATTATGGCGGAGCGTATGTAAGACCAGTAATTATGCACGAGGGCTTTAAGACTGGCGTCTAAAGTCTCATTTATATTCAGTGCGGTCGGAGTTTGAATGTTATCTAAAATCCGTGTTTAGGTGTCGGGATTGCTCTAATCTCGAAACTAAGCACATTGTCGCCACGGCCGTGGCTTTGTTCGCTCTCTGGGATAATACACGGACCGCTGCATACTTGGCCACAATCTCGATATCAAATTTAGTTCACATGTTTGTAGAAATAAGGCGCACGCCGTTTCATAACTCTATCTTTATCAAGTTTATGTGTTAGCAAACATTCTATAAATAATTGCGACCAGCTCCTGCTAAGCCTTATCTTCGGGTTATGGTTTATCGCTAAAGGTGCTGTTTTTCCGTAAATTGCTTGCAAAAATAAATACATGGCTCATTACTGAACCGCCTGCTACACCGATAAACAACTACAGCTCTTACTGCCGCTCCGTCGTAAGGCATTAAATAATAGTTTCTTTCGACGTTATTTTTACGTGCTTCCTGCACCCGTGACAAGTCACACCACTTACCTGCATTTCCTGTGCCATGCCTTGCTAGTAAACTAACTTTTCTATCTATTCTCCACTTCGAAACTTGACAACGACGCTGATAAACATGTCTGATAATGTCTGTTTGTGTTAACACTTTCGTATTGTGAAAGCGTTTTCAATAGACGCTTCGAACCGCTTCAAAATTCTTACAGAGCATTGCATGCTTACTTAAAATGAATTAGGAATTTGGTCTGATGTCTCTAATCTTGTGAAAAGATGTCTTTTGTTCTTTAAAGCCTCGGGCGCTATTGTCTTCAATGGGCGCAATGGACCGTCTCTAATTCCGGAAATCTATAAGTCACAGCCAATTTCTTTGAAAGCCCGTCTAGAAAGAGTCGAGAGCATGCTCGTTACACACGTAGTGTTAAAGTATCGTGAATTGAATATGGAATATTGAAATACGAAGCAGAATCGCCTTAATCTTCCTACCACAGCGCAAATAACGTTTTAATCATAAAATTCAATCAAGCTCTAATCTGTGGAACGGATAGCCTAGGCAATCGGACCGTGCAAATCTGGGGAGCGGGATATTTTTGCTGAATACTGATCAGTTCCATCGAAATTATTCCATTACCCGGGGCATTCCGATAGAAAATTTTATAAATAAAAAATGCGCGCGACGTCTGTCGCGATGCATTTCTATGGAATCACGGCACCTCGGAGTTAAATAAGTGATCACCGGCCGCGGCGACGTGCACGGCAAGCGGGATCAGCCGCCACCTGCGCCCGCCGCTGTTTACACTGCCGGTGTTTGTCTACGCGTCAATAGTCGCCTTCATAGCTGCCGAATGCAATGTTTTCAATAAATTAACGGGCAGGCTACATGTCGATGTCGACGATGATGTTGGAAATAAATGATAAGGTAGTCATACATTTTAAATAGCAATGCAAAGGTCGATAGATTGGCTGCGTCAGGTCGCGGCGGCGGGCCGGGTCGCTAACGCTAATCGATCGATGTCTGTGTGCAGTGCTTCTGCTGCACCCGCGGCTGTCTCGCTCGGAAGCGTGGCAGCTGCATCACCCCGTCCTTTTCTCCTAGTTATTCATCGTCCCTAACCACCCGGTAGTCGGCTGCCTCCCGGTGTCCTCCCGTATTTAGACACTGCACGATCTAATTTATGTTTTAAACTGTGCGCTTTTGAACTCCTCTTCGGGCGGGACGGCGTCGGGCATACCTAGGGTTATTGTTATGACAGCCTGCACGACGTAATGGGCTATATCATTATAAATTTGTCTGGGTTTATGCTTACTTGATGTTCCTAGTTTGGACGGCACCTGTAGCTAATAAATGTGGCGCAATTTTCGCCCTTTACGGCGTCTGCCCTTTTGATCGCGCTCGGTAATCCAGTCAACTTTGCCTATCACTGAGTATTGTTTTTGAACCATATTTCACAACGAGATGCACCGGTGGACATCTACTTTCAATTTAAGGCGAGGCAGAGTGAACGTGCCCGGCTCTGAAACGCGATAAATTTTAAACACACACCTACTGTTCGTAAGTAAATACATTAAGGTGTTACATTACACATTCACAATTACATTTGCTAAAACGACGCATATTTTATAAGCTATTTATTTGAAACAATAACCGTGTATCATAATGCTTACAATTATGATGAATAGTTAGCTATAATTCAAAGAAGACTGATTTTGCACACATGGCTGAGAAGTAACTTTTACTGCACACTTTGCAAATAATAGATAATTTAAATTAATTTAAAAGCAAAGTGCATGCCGTATAAAAACAAAGAACTATATAAGTGCTTGTTTGTATTATACTGTAAAGGAATGGACCGATTTGGTCGCAAAGTGGCTCGGATCGTGAATAGTAACGAGCCTGTGTTGGCAGCATAGCAAAGCAGTGGCATTTGGTATCGCGACGTGCCCTGCGCCCGCGCCGGTTACATAACGCACCTGCCATATCGAGCTGCCCACCGTACCTCGCCCATTCTATGAATTACTTATAGGTCATAGACCTCAGCCATTATCGAGATCAATGTGAACGTACGGCTACAAAATTACAACACACCTAGAACCACTTGTTAACATCGACAGCTTTTTGTCTGTAAAAATAAATGTTAGCACACTGCGCGTGAGCATTACACGTATCCGTTCAGCTGCACTGTTCTGAGTCTGAATAAAGACTTGTAGGACAATAAACAAGACTCGACGCTACCGCCACAGGATGGCGAGTCGACCGACGGATATCATCCCTTTTCTTTCGGACAGGCTCGAAATGGACTCGCCAGTTTTGTTTTCTTTCCTTTTTTTGCCGGCAAATCCTATAACATCCCTCAGGAGCCGAGGATAAAACGAGAACTGCCTCCTTAAATACAGCGAGCACTCTCAACGACTGTGCCAACACCGCGCGATGAAATTTTAAACTTGCTTTAATCTTGCTACAGTGGGATCTCGTTTAGCCCTGAATTACATTGAAGAGCTCTCTTAAAAATTTAACGCTCGCTATTAGGTGCGTACTGAATGTAAATGCTAATGTTATTACGTTGGGATGTAACCAATATCGATTAGTTGGAATTAAATTCTATTCCAATTTTCAATTTGTAAAATCCATTGCTTAAGCTATAGGGCGTTGCATTTTCGATTACTGGAGGAGTAAAATATGTAAGTGGGATGGCCAACAATGTACTTGAATGTACACGCAGAGTGGTGGGACAGGGCGATAAATCTTGGGTCGGAGCCTCCGGTTAATACTCGGGATTAAGAGCGCCAGCGAAGGAAACTGAGATATGCATCATCCTGGAGCGCCTGGCTCTCACGACAACCACTATAAATTAATTGTTAGCCTAATCCGACGCTCCGGCCCGGGCGCACCTTAAAACTAGATCCTAAATCCTTAACGGCAGAATTTGTTGCATTAATTTACATGATCAAGTAATAATAGATTCATTATGGGAATGGAATGGTCCGACTACTCTGTGATTCGAAGGCTAACTGCTTTAAACCTATTTTGGCAAAGGCTCGCCGGCTTCACACGTTGGGCGTACGAAAATAAAACTGCATTCGCTGTTTATTTCTATCAAGAAAATAAACGTCTCAGAAGTGTAGACAACACTAGTAAAGTTGTTCGCGTCATAAAAACTCTGATCGTTGGACACTAGCTCGTTTGCGACGCGTAATCTGAATCCTGTTGCTAATTCGACGTTTATTTTATTATACTTCTGCTGAATCATTTTTGTACTGAAAATATCTTGGAAGGAACTTTCTATTTAATTTGCTGCGACATGGCAATCACACAATACACGATAGTGCAAGCTATTTGTGGAGATATGAAACAGGATAGACACATTGCAACGCAGGGCAATGCCTGATAGTCCTCAAAAGCCATCAATATGTCTGTTCAAATTGTTATCACTTCGCTGGTAGGTGGTAATCGCGCTGCAACATAGTATATGCCGTTATGTGGTATCATGTATTTCTCGGTAACAACTAATCAATTTAGGATGGGTTGTTTCTTTGGAAGCATTATCGAAGAAAATGATAAAAAAACAGGTCATGTTAAATGCAATATGTTATAAAAAGAAAGTGAAAAGTTATGTAGGTAAGATACCTAAAGTAAATGCGCAAACGATAAGTGTGATTTTAATAAAAATGTCAAGTGTTTCCTTATGTGTATACGATTATCAATCTTGACTCATGTTGACTTTATTATTCAGTGATACAATGACTATCTTTCTACACTTCTGCTGTTTAAATAATGATAGATTAAATCTATAATTAACCGCGGCGATAAGATCGAAACACAATAGGATTTGTTATTATGTTTACTAACAGACAAAATAATAGTTAATGTTTCATAACTTTACTTAACTAAAATAGGCTAAAACCGCCACTTTTTTTTTTTCAACATAAAAGTCCTAAAAACTGATATTTTTAATTTAAAACTACGCAGTAAATTACCACTACAATTTTTAGGAGTTAGGTAGGTACAGTGATATTATGTTCCAAAAAATCCTAACTGCAATATGAAGCTTAAATCGACCAGTCTGCAACTGTTTTTTATCGACATAAATACATAAAAACTAACAACATAAATTCTAGTTTTAGCGACCACGTTACTATTTCGAAGGGAGCTACGTTATGTAACATCGTGAGTAGAATGACATGTTTAATATGTTGCAGCGATAAGTTCGCCTTGGCTCGGCCGTTAGCCCCCACGACCCCGATAATACATATACATAGTACATACATACCTACATAACCTTATCGCGTCTTAGTGCTGTTTACCTGTGTGCGATAAAGGTGTTATCATTGCCTTTAGTTTTGAAAGCGAAATAAAATTATCAATGAGGCTTAATCAATTGGGCTGTGTGTGGGTTGATTCTGGGTTATTGTTTACGAATGAACGGTACGCGTGTACTTGTCATTACAGAGATAATACGAATCACTGAGCTTTTATAATTTTTATATTGTAAGTCAACCACTGCCTGATTTAGTTTAGGATTGTCCTCTTGTAAGCGAAAAAATGGTCAATACTGTATTCCGTGGATGTCGTAAGAGGCGACTAAGGAATTAGGTTAAGTTAAGGTATAAGGTAAGGTAAGGTATTGTAGGTGACAGGCTAGCAACCTGTTACTACTATACCCGCCAACTGAAGATCTAAAAACATGCTAGAAGTGGCCACGAAACGTGAAATAGTCAAGGTTTTGTCTATGTAGCGTTTGATGGCCTCTGCCTACCTCATTAGGGAAAACAGGCGTGATGTATGTTGTATGTCATAATTGGTTTTTTTTGAGAGAACTTTTAAGATGCATTCATTTCTCAGTTACTCCTATACGCCATTTTTTTCGATGTGTACGAATGAAACGTTCAGAAGGCAATTTCTTTAAATGTTACTGAGGTATCGCTTCATTCATCAACACGACTTCATCAGGTCCAGAGTGTTGGTTTGAGGCCAAAGCAATTTATATGCCGTATTGTGATGTTTATCATAAAGCTGATTGGCCGTGCCCGAGCGTCCATTAGATAAGTATTGTGGCCGCTCTGCCAATTTGCCGGACAGGTCTCTCGTTCTCGTCCGAAATCAAGATGGAATAAGAATGTGTTCTTGTGAAACTTGTACTTTATTTTCGCTCTGGACTAGAGTCAGAAATTATTTTATAACTTAACATAAACATTCCCAAATGAGGTTGTCAGAACACGAAACGCTGCAGAGACAAAATAGACTACTACTTAATGTTTCGTAGGTAATTTTAGCACAATTTTAAACTTTAAAAACAAATTAACGAACAGTGACTGGTTGCCTGCTTAATGTTATATTTAGTCCATGATTTAAAAAATCCAGAAAATCGAGAAATAGCTTAAATTTGGATTTGCATTGAGATAAAATTACAACCACCAAAAAAATACCATCTGGTTACCCTGAATTTGCTAAACGTGGCACTGTATTTTTGAATTCATGTGCTCTCCCTACCCCTCATGGGAATATAGGCGTGATAATATGTATGTATGTAAAATTACAAAAAATACTACTACTGGCTTGTTCATAAACTACCTCAAGTTATTTGTTTTGAATTGAATTTATCGTAACTATAGAATTAACAAAGCGTAAACATTGTTGCGTTAGAATTATCCCACCGCTGATCCACTTCTGTGGCTTGTTTACAATCTAAAATCCATTCAGCTTGTTACAGTAAACGTTAATCCGGAGCACGTTTAATGTTGATTTACCAACCTGTTTGTAAATTACCGTAAACTGGTGTTATTCTAAATGTATTACTCGAAATGTTTCTCTAGGCACGGAAGTATTATTTCCGACAACTTTGTTCGACCCTCCTTGGGTGAGAGGCGGGGGCGGGGGCGAGGTACCACGTCGTAATTTCACGATGTTATTCCCTTCCACCCCTTCAGTCCCCGCTGACGCCTGTAGTACCTTGGCTCCGCCAACACTTATCATACTTAGGGTCGTATTCGAAGTTATCGGCTTTGCAAACATCATACGTCAATTAAAGGTTTTGCTAAAATTTGAAACATGAAACACCTCCAATACTGGAGTCAATTTCTTGCTGTTGCTTTTACATTGCAAAATATAATTATACATACATATTTTGTATTAAAAAGCCTCTAAGCGTGAGATGTGCTTAGCTCCAAATACATACGAAACGCGTGCATGTCATATTTACTTAATATGTGAGCAGTGCTAGTTCCAAGATTAACTTTATAACAAGACGCTAGAAATCGTGAAAATATGTAACTAAGTTCACCAAGAAACAGCCAATAGCATTGTAGCGAACTTTGCACAACATTGTATAAAGGTTCATTGGGTTTCAATTTTCATTTTACATAAAACCATTAGCGGTATTGTACTGCTGTGATATTGACTTTAATAAATGATCATTCGGTTTTAGTAAAGATGCCGACGATCCTTCAACGATTTTACCACTTGCCAACGCAATTACGTGTCGCGTTTGATTCATTAATTTCTAAATCGAATTGCAAGTTCGCGCTAGCGCGGCTGAAGATTTATTCGCGTAAACTCGTTTTAATATAAATTTTGATAAATAGATTCGACGATACCCATGAAGGTAAATTGGTCAGGTACAAGTACAGTAAAGTTTTGGTTTTCAAAATTTTACAGGGGTCTAATAATTAAATATCTTCCCTTGATTTAAGGTATATTTTAGGTGACAGGCTAGAAATCTGCCTTTATTATACCTATTTTTATCCGGACGTGAAATTATAGCAATTGTGTTATCCTTTTATGTGTTCTGCCTACCTCTTTGCCTTTACCTATACAGGGCTACAGGCGTCATGTTTAAATGTACTTTGGCTTACAATAATAAGGAAAATTTAGTTAACTCTAACAAAGACTAACGTAAATTCAAAATGTGTCCTAGCCGCTGGCATTTTAGACATTCGTTTTACTTCACAAGTTAAAAACCCTAGCTTAACTTGGTGCTTAAGCGTAGCTGTAAAAGTACTGAAAATGCAATAAAAATACGCTAAAAGACAGCACCTTCGAGCGTGGCGCGAATGCAATGCGAAATTGCATACACAGACGTGACGTTGCCTTTAATGCATTCGAGCCACCACGAATCTGAATAAATCCTTTCCTTGAGCTGTTCGACGATGTTTTTCAAGCCTTTTCCTTGTTTCTCATCTCGCCTTCGAATTGCACCTGAAATAGAATAAAATCCAAGTAATACACAGCAATATGTAGGTACGTCTACACGGAACAACTAAGCTTGCACTTGCTCCAGAAATAGCAATGAGCCGTTGTTTATTTATCGAACACTAATATCTATTGTTTAACGACTCCATTTTGCAATTAACAAGTTATTTATCGTATTTTCGTTTTATCTTGGCCCATTATTGTCACTAGCTGCACCGATAGCAACTTTGCAAAACACCGATAAGTGACACGGTAGGCGGGGTTATCGGGATCGCGAATGGCTGCCTTCGTTCTCTGGGCGCTGATAGTGCAATCGCGGAGAAATTTGCTATGGACCGTCTTCATTAACCTCTGACCACTCGTTTTATTTGACTATATGCAATAGTCGTTTTATTTTTTCAGTAAGACTATCATGTCAAGATAAGTAAGCGTACTAGTGTTTCTTAAGAAATCCCATCGGCCTAACATTGCTTTCATTTGAACGTCTAAGTGACCTGTTTTACACCAGAAGCAAATTGACACTATCACGATTTGGAAAAGAGGTCGAAAGTCAGCAAGAGCTGGAACAAGATTGCAAAGAATGGCGGCATTTCGGGTTACCGTAACTCAGTTAGCTTGTAGGTTAGCCATTGAAATGCAATTTAGACCTCCGGTAGCCAAAGCAGTCAAAAGACAGACATCCCGGGTATCTTATCCACACATCGGCTGTGTTGACTCAGCTGCCGGCGCCTGCGCACGTGGCCAGGCACGTTGGAATAACTCGACATTACTGCAACAGAGCGTATTGTCAACAACGATGTTATGGCGAAATCGAGGGAACATACAACACCCATGGTTCTGTTCAATATTTATTATAAAAGGTTAATGACTTCCAGTCGTGACTGTTACGGAGATTTTCTAACTCTAAGACGTATTGTAGACCAGTAACACTGAAGTAAAATTAAATATAACAATAGCGCGTTTAAATATAGGTGAAACAAATGTAAATTACAATGTTGGAAATAACTGGTAAACATTAGTCCTTTGTATGCTGGCGTGAGAACTGTAACCAGGTGAAAGAATGAATGAAAAAACAACTGCTGTTTCAATTTTCGTAACAAGTGAGTCTGATTATTTTTCATTTGTTATAATCCTTCGTTCGTGTTTCAAATTAACAAGTGCTACATGGTAAATTAATACTGGACAAAAACAAAGATGAAATCAGCGTAAATCCATTTGAAGACTAATTCCCAGCTTTGATTGAACACATGTATAAATTAACTTTGCGCACCGCTAATTATAATTTAAACGCATCTCCACCTACATGTTAACTGTACTATGTATTTAGTCAATTAGGTACTAGGCGTTAGCTATAGCCCGTCCTTGTAATTTTCGTACTCTGAGTGATGTAATAATTTTACAAGGTCCATAAGACTGATTTGTTAAAACAACATCCTATATAATTTAAACTTATTCGTGTTTAACGAACCATCCCATTATGAACATGAGTGATGACTCCTTTATAAGGGGCCGGCCGTGGAACAGCGACGCAGCATTATCTAGGTGCCAGTAATGACTCTACTTGAATGGGCACTAACTGACATAACAATCCGGCTAACGATAAAACGAAGTTAAGATAAGTAGTTTTCCATGTACCGAGTATTTAGGTACCGACCGTCTCGTCTGCGCCGCAACTTCAGTACAAATAGGTACTTATTCCAGCGAAATTGCAGACATTCTTCTTTTCCGACAACTTTACACAACTGAATTTCGTAGATATCTTGTCCAAGGGTCGGCAATCAATTTGTTTTGACGGATTTATGACATCCCATTTATCGTGAAAGCATCGTCGTATTGTCGGAGAGCAATTTTAATAAAAAAAATGTCCCCGTCAGACTGGCTTGGTATCGGGCGGGACCTCATCAAAATCGCATCAAAGCGTCCGCACACCCACTTGGTTTGCACTCGAGCATTTTTAACACCCATTTGAATTTAAATTTTACTTTATTCCCGTCGTGACGAGACACGAATGGTCTCCTCGCCGTTTCATATTCTCTGAGACAGAAAGCGATAAAGTAATGAGGCGTTTGTATCTACCTTACCCTGGAGCTTGACCTCTAATGAACGTCGAAAAATTAAATTTAAATACTGCGCCTCGCCTGCAGTAAATATGTACGTAGCCACTTAACTCGGTACCTAATTTGACGAATATTTCGAGCGTCATTTTGTTCAAGCACCCAAAGTGATACGTTTTGAACGTGTAATTAATTTCACACGCGAAAACATTTATAGGAGATGTAAAATTTTCGAGCCTTCTTCGCACCCGTTAATTTCGAATAATGCACATGAATTCCGTAAATACGTTCAGGCTTTGTGCAGGCATGCCAGGTATTCGAGAGCTGGTTCATTTTATACCTCCGCGAAGCTCCTCTTTGTGAAGATTAACAAATTGTTAGCTTTTATGAATTCCCCGAGCCCGGGGGAGTATCGGCTACAAAGTTGCGAGAGGAATAAATACTCGAGATTTGCATAAAACCGACAAGGCCTTTGACAGGCAGATACTGATGAGATGCCACGTTTGTGTGCAGAATAAGGACGGTAATGATAATTATAAACCGTCATTATTGTCTATAGAAACTAAGAGCGGAATAGGGGCTGCAATTTGCTCTGAAACTTTGCATTTAAATTGACTCGTTGATTACATTTCAGGTTGTTTTATTGTTTTTAGCATTGAATTTTCGAAACTATCGTCAAATTTCAAGTTTCACGCTAAACTTCATTTCGAAGTTTGAAAGCTATGAATATTGATAGGAAGGTGGTAGATAGGGTGGATAGAAAGGCAATATCTCAATGGAAGATGCACTGAGTTCACGACTTGATTTTACTTTAGCCAAGTATGTATTTGTTATTTTGTATTCTAGCGATGACGATGACAAACATAAGCAAGACAGTAGTGTAACCATTGAAATAAATGTATACCTACTCCTCAGATGTCATTCGCAGACTTTTTGTTTGAAGCGGTGCCGCTAAAAATGGCTTGTTCTCTTGTAGTTTTAGATCATTGTACATTCAATGCTATTAGACGTCTTGTAAAACCTTAAGACAGTTATTTCCAAACTAAGACTCGAGTTTTCGTAATATTCGTACTTAAGCTCCGAACCGCTCCAAGCAATTCCAAGTAATTCAGAACTGATTTTTATTTCGGTATAAAATTCTTTACAATAGAATTTTCCTCCGCTTTTACACTGCAAATGGGGAAAGTCTTGCAGTAAGTGCTAAAACATCCGTTGCTTTCTTTAATGCTCTGATCTCCAAGATAACTGCGAAGTTTGTAGATAAATTCGGTGACATTAAATCCGTATTTTATACGATGTTTTATAAAGATAAAGAATAAACAACGGCAGACTAAGTTTCCAAACACCCAACAACAAGCCATCTACTTGCATTTTGCATACAAAGTCGTGGCTTTTCTAGAAAATTTACAAAAGCTAATGGGTCATCGACTTACGTAGAGATAGAGATGCGATGTTTAAGTTTGTGATAGAATTATATTTATTTGCGAGCTAGGTATTGGGTATCCCGGCGTCTAATTGGATTGCGGCGAGTTTTCTCATTTTTGCGGGCCTCCCTGCGCTCCGCTCTCTGCTGGTTCGCTCTTTGTATTTAATTTTTATCTGTACGAGCTACTTATTGCCGAGTGCCGTCGACGGCGGAATATAATAGGAAAAGTTTCATTTGGCTAATTAAAAATAAGCCACCCCCGGGAACAATCCAGATTTATTGTCGTTACTCAACCTTCGGGTCGGCGGTGTCTGCTGTTTTTATTAAAAGCCGGTTCACAAACATTTTACTTAGTACAACAAGAACAATGAGAAACGACGCTGGCGATAATGTAAATAACTTCCAACTGTTTGTTATAACTTAACGTAAGAGAAAACACGAACAAAAGGCGCGGGAATTATCTGCTGTTTGAGTCACCGCAACACGAGCGCGGACTGTATTAATTCTCAAGTGTCTGGTTTGCTTTTATTTTAACCACGTTTTCAACGCCTTCATCATTAACTAAAATCATGTAAATACAGTATGGTAGCTTTAATTTTAACTACGTACGTTATCGGTTAAATGTTGTTACGAGAACAAATTGCTTCAGTTAGGGACATAAATTTGCCGTCGTGTGGTGCAGCGCGGCCTCTCGGGACCGTGTCCCGCGTAGCTCTTTAATTACGGCATCACCTCCAATTCGGAAACTTTTAATGTGTGTACATCATTCTGCTGCGGGACGTCGAGTGTTTGAAGTGCACTCGCTGCTCTCGTCTCCTCGTTTCAAATGGCTCTCCTCTTTTGTTACCAGCCTGTTTGAACGCCGAAACAAATATCAGAACCGCGATTTAATTTGTTCTGAGAATCGATTCTAACTTTTCACGATATAGCTGTACTATTTGACTGTGAAAACTAACCGCTTTAATTAAACTTTTGGCTCGAGAGGATACCAGAATCCTTTACACGGAAGTACCGATGAGGACTTCTAAGCGGGACAGTTTCAGCGCCATTGAGAGTTTACCGGCTGCCAAGTTTCTCCACACTACGTAAAGTCGGCGTAATTAGAGGAAGCTACAACCGTCTACTCAACTTAAATAGCCCAGGCCGTGTTAACCGACCCCGCGCCAGGCGGAATCGCTTTCTGCACCGTTCGGGCATAAAGCTGGTGTATTCGACGATGTGATGATGTTTACGCTAGATCAGAAGGAAATTCGCCTCGTTTCGGCAACACGCGAAAGACTGATTCGGTATAAACTTTATATCCGCCGGTCCGTTAGGCTACCGTCTACAGTGTAGCATAGGTAAGTACCTGAGGTCGTCAGAGGTTTATGTGTCGGTTTACTACCTCGCCGCCTCTGGCAGACTGTAAAAGGCGACGATTGCGAGACAAAGCGTGATCGGATTGAGTAAATAAATAGTCTGCGTCGGAGTGCTCATCAATCTTGCACTACAATAGTAAATTGTGTAAGTTTGCAGCGCTCCGGGTTCGTCGGCCGCGCCCTGCAACCTCACTAAACTTTCGTGAGCGCGACACTTAACAATTTAATTGTCACTCATTAGTCCTTAGGCGACGTCTCTAGCGCCGTTTTGCGCCGGTTTAATTAACTCGGTAATTCATAGACATTTCATTAGCCGCGCGCCCCAACTCTTCTGTTTTTGGGTGCATTTAGCGAAATTGCTTTATTGCTGTTTGGTGTTATCAATCACGAAATATCTAAAACACATGTCGGGAGCAGCTGTGCGCTGGAATGAATCAATCACAAAACGCCAGCAGACATTGTCGCGACCAGTTATTTATCACTCCAAATTGACGGCAGGTGCCTAAATTACGGTTCACAAATGGAGGAACGCATTAACACCCGGAAACAAATATTCGGAATGACATAAAATGTTTGTCGTAAACGGAATGTTCGTGCCGGCGTTGGGAAGTAAGATATCGCGGCGGTGTCCGGATGGCCCGCCCCGCCCGCTCGTCTCTTGGCAAACTGCACTGTACTGCACTGCAAATCATACTGAGTTTGTTTGCGTAGGTCAACGCTCCCTCCGGGTACGTTTTATGTGTTCCTGGTGTCACGTCGCCCTCTAATAATAGAATAATAGGAATGTTTAACATCAATACATGCTGACTAGAATGCGCGAGTTTTCATCGTGTTGTGCGTAGCGCATTTATCGGCAGCCAATCGGCTCAGCAACAAAGCGATATTGAAATGTTTGCGCAGCTTCCGTCGACTTCCAAACTGCGAACAAAAGGTAATGCCGAAGCTCCGTTGAAACTGAAAACGCGTGTTTGATCGAGCGCTGCGTACTCGCGCTTCGACAGTTCATAATATGTTTAATCTACCTACGCCGGGACGTAGACTGTAGCCGTAACTCGTTAAACTTTCATTATTATCCGTTCTCACAAATTGGTCGTACGTGAGCGAATTCGTTCACAATCGATCTCCGCGCCGCTCACGAGCCTTTGTTTGACTTCGACTCCGAATTCAGCGTAATTGCCTTTCAGCCGTTCATTATTCAACTTTATGCAGTCATTTACTTGCGTTATTACGAAGGGAGAGTAACTGCGGTAAGTGTCGTGGGTGGATGCATTAATCGTAATATGTAAATGTGGGGATATGAATTATTGAAATTGCGACGGGGTTTTACAATACCGTCTGTGCTAGACTCCGGATCGGCCCTTGTTTTCGTGTATTACACCTGAAACATGCATTCTCTCGTTCTCTTATGTTATTTTACTGTCTTATCTTGTTTTCGCAATATCTCAGACTCGCAATCGGATTTTCTGCACGATACGTACATTTGCATTACAACGTATTCATCTCATTTTTATTCAATCGGATATTCTGTCGCGTACCACGCTTGGTCAAACAATGTATAGCCTTACCGCATAACTGATACGCTT
This sequence comes from Adoxophyes honmai, assembly GCA_005406045.1. Lineage (NCBI taxonomy): Eukaryota > Metazoa > Arthropoda > Insecta > Lepidoptera > Tortricidae > Adoxophyes > Adoxophyes honmai. Next base: position 177,167 of record BHDV01007533.1, read on the forward strand.
TATTCTTACCTACATACTACCAAACATGATGCAGGGAGATGTATCAGACGTCCATGACGTAAGCAAATAGGGATCGGAGATTTTCTTGTAACTTGTTGTTGTAGGTTTGTGCACTGATGCTATTCCGGTTATATTGTAACCATATCAATTCTGTTAATGTTTAGAATTTGGAAGTTGCCTTCGTCTTTATAATCTAGTATACATAAATATTCTCTTCGACGTTTTCTTGCTTCATAACGGTACAAATCTCGAACCTGGATTAAGCAAACACCCTTAATGTAGATAGTACTTCTTCCCAGTGTTCTTATTCACTCTCCTATTGTTACAGATCGAGGATGAGGGTAACCATGGCAACGACGACACGAGGCTCTTCATCCTGTCGACCTTGGCTGGCCAGCACAAGCCCCGCGTCACCTGCGCGCTGTGTGAAGAAACGCTACACGTCTTCGATCGCTATCCGCTCGTTGATGGGACTTTCTTCTTGAGCCCCAAGCAGCATACCAGCAGTGCAGTCGAGGTATAGTCACTTCTTGTTAATGATATACTCAGTGCTGTCACTAGCCTTTTATGCGCGCGGTGCGAGCTTTCGAAAACTGCGCCCTTGATGATACTAGTCTGGTCATTTCTGTGCTCCTCCAGGGTCTGTGCCCTGTGCCTGAGCACCGCTGGCACCGCCCTAGTTACGGCACTTTTGGTACTGGTTGATAGATTTCAATCGAGATACACTTAAACAATAACCTTCTACCACAGACAGAACAAGGTTTACACAAGGTTACGGTGCTCCCTTGTCATCCAGGTCTCTAAGAGCCAATCCTTGTTGAATTGCAAATTATCTTCAATACCAGCCATGCAATTCATAAATTCTAATAAGTTAACTTCTGACCAATATAGCCCTCGAAATCTAACTTTGGTAAGATTTTAAGTTGTGATGCTGATGCGCAAACTTACCTCCACTATTTAAAATGTAGCCACGTCTAATATCGTAGACTGTACTGGTCATAGAAATTGTTTTGCTACTAGTAGTAATATTGTGGATACCTAAACAGAAAATAAAAGATAGGACATAAACCTAAAGAGCGTAGTTATTAATTAATGCTTAGGTGAACATAACATCCCATTAATATTGTAAATACGAGTAAAAGGTGTGGATAGTAAATGTTCCTTGTCACGCAACGAATGTCGGATTTTATTTTGCACAAAGTATAGAATATTTTTGATACTCAATATTTAGTTTCAAATAACTGAAGTGTTGCCTCGAAGATGTCTTATTCCGAAGTGACGGAGTGAAAGATAAGTTTATCATGTTGTATTTATTTATTTATTTCTTTTTAGATTCGAAATAAGTAAGAAACTAATATTTGCAAGTATAGAATGTAAATTTAAATTAACATTAATGTTCAAGGCGTGACTTGCTAGGACAATCCCCACGACGCAGATTTATTGCTTATGTTGTTGTCACTGCAATGCAAATCGATAGTCCAAAGATAGATCATCGAGTCTGTTTTAATCGCGGTTTCTGTATTTTACCTCCGTAGACGCCCACGATCGTAAATCATTCTTTCAAGCCAAAGCCTCTTCATTTCGAAGCAACTTCAGCTCGGCTTTGTAAAAAAACAACTCTAAGCTACATTTTTTAGGTTCGTCTTTGAATATGTTCGAACTTAGCGAGTCTCAATGTAATGAACCTGCCTCACTTACTTAAATACCAAAAAAATCTTGGTAAAGGACAACAAAATGTTTCCTACGACAGTGTTCTGTGAACCAAACATAAATTTGTCGAGGTGTATGTAATAAAGGCTTCAGCTCATTAACCAGAATTGCCATTCTACAGGTTTGCAAATTGAACTATATTTACTGAGCTCATTTAATGTTTTGAAATGAAGGGCTTAATTTAAACCGGTGCTCGGATTTCTACCAACGCATAACATGGCAAACACTCCATTGTTTACCGTAGGGATTTCTAAGCAGTGACTTGTCCTGATATTCTTATTTGTCACACGGCGGAAGATACCAACTTTTCCTAACTCGAGTGTTTGTTACTCGGAGTTTGGAAAGTTAAATAAGATCCCGCAGAGTTTATTTAAGTGTACGAATAACATAACGTTCGTACGGCGGGAACTCGTACGTCGAAGTTACTTCTCGACTGTGATGTTTGCACAGCGAATTAATGACGAGCACTCGAACGTGGCTCGTGCATTATACTCGGTCTACTTACAGTAAGTAAATATATATCGACGCGACGCGTTTAGAGTATTTTTTTCGTTAATTTTACCAATACTTAACAGTGAAGTACCGCCATAATAGGGCGTTTTCCAAAAAGTTTGAGTAACTTTTTTCAAAGTCTAGAAATTTTGTTTTTCTTATCCGTTTTCTAATTATCTTTTAGGTCCATTCCATCATGATCGTACTTCTGCGTAAGAAAGAAACAAATTTTGCATGTTTTTGATAAAAAAAAATGTTACAGTAAGTTTTTGAAAAATCTTTTGGGCGCTATTTGGGTTACCAGCTAGAAATCAGATCTTTTTGTTCAACCTGTGAAGTTTGTTTCGCATGGCTTCGATATATTTACGGACTACTTTAATATTTATTTGGTGGTGGTTACCGTGGTTAGCGTACGCCTGCACTAGTATTTCACATACAACGCACTATAAAAACTTCTCTTGTAATAATAAACGCCAGGAAATTTGGTCAAGTCTAAAAAATATTTCGTTTCTCTCATCAAAACAAACACTCACTGCATTAAAGTTGAAACCGTGTCGATAATAAAACGAGATTTAATACATCGGAGCTCCACCAAAACCAACAAACGTATCAAATCTGATTTCATGACCCCAATAAGCGAAACTAATCATGTAGTAAATCGTTTAGTATCTTGCGATATATCTTAGTAGATCTGATTCAGCCGGTCTTATGAAACAAAAATGGAAAAGACGTTTTAGTGAAAAGATAAGATAGATTTGAAATAAACTTTAAAACGTTCGAAGCGTGACTTTATCAAGAAGATGCTATCGTTTTGGAATTTTACTGCATTTTGGTGGATAAAAATTTAAATGGTTGAAACATGCGAACCTTAAATTTTCTTAGTTCACAAAAAGTTAAGTTAAAAGAAAAAAAAAATGTTTTAACAACCTTATTAATCACAAACAAAATACAAATGCAAATTTATCGCATGATGGTGAGCAAGACAATTATTAATTGAGTAAAAAACGATGGGTTGGGATGGGTTGCCAAAATAACCCAAGCTTACGGTATAGACACCAATTACCGTGGAACTTTTTTTTGCATTCAGTAGACGTGTTAATAAAAGTATTAAGTAAGCAAATATTATTAGCAAAAAATCGAAAGCTTGTTTGCGCGAAGTCTTACAAATGAGCAAGAAATATTTACACGAAATTCTAATTAACGTTTTATTCTTCTTATCCTCAGGTGAAAGTCGACGGTAACACGCAATATCTCACCTGCGTGTGCATGAACTGCCTGGAGCGGTGCGACCCGGAGCGCACCATCCGCTGCCGGTTCTGCACACAGAAGTGGGACGGCTCCTCGCTGGTCCTTGGAACCATGTACTCTTACGACATCTTCATGGCCATGCCGTGCTGCACTGAAAGACTGAAGGTAATATTCTTTCTCTAATTCTTCTTGCTAAACAACAGCCTGTCATTCGGTATTTGAAAATTAGTATTTTTGAGTAAAGACTTTCATTGCATCATGTTCTTATTTCAAAGTGTCATCCGGTACAATCACCTGCAATCTAGTTTTTTTTATTTGGAGGTCTGGGTTGCGAAATCGCGATGTTTAGGAATGGTTGCAAATAAATGGTACTGCGTGTTGTCTAGTTCGTATTCTCTTCTGTATCTTACCAGAAATTGTTTATCACAGTGCAACAGCTGCTTGAAGCCGATCCTGCACCACCAGCAGCGGATGAACTACTCGGACTACTCGCACGCGATCGTGTGCCCGCACTGCCGCGTGCAGGACACGCACTTCATCAAGCCGCTGTCCCACTGCTTCACGAGGCGGGCGTACCCGGTCTACCAGCAGTGGCCATAACAGACGGCGGTGCCGGGCGCCTCGCCCGGCACCCCCCCTGAGGCCTGGGGTCTGGCGCCGTCGCCGCCGCGCCGCGCCTCGCCGCCCGCGCTGCGCCCCGTCGTCAACACGAGCATGGCCACCCGCCACACCGAAACGAGCTCGCCCGAGGAACCGACTGCTAAGTATTCAGCCCCTACGCTCGCCAGCATCACAGAGTCTTTGTCGCTGCTCGGCTTGAGCCCCGAGACCCTCGCCATGAGCTTCGGCGAGTCCCTGGCCGACCGCTACCTGGCGGCGCTACGACCGAAGCCCGTCGAGCGACCCTCGCTCGGCGGCTGCGGCGCCCCCCGCCGCGCGCCCGTCGCAGAGCCCTCGCTCCAACTCTTCTCAAACGACTTCATGGACTACTTGAACCAGATCGCGTAACTCCTCGTGCGTGTGAACTCTTTCGTGTATGGTGTGATCCTCACAGACTCTTGACGCGTCTTCTCACTGACGCTAGGAATAATTTCTGTTAAATTAAGTTGGTATTATTGAAAATAATTTTATCTGTCGGTTTAGATCGTACTATTGATTTTAATTTAATTTTATTCTGCACTTTGTTGATTAGATGTTGATTTTTATGGAGAACAATTAGCAATATAGTTGCACCAGAAATTGCATTTTTTTTTCAACTGGTATTTTGAACTTGATTTGGATTAATTTCCTTGTGAAGGAACTAAAGATGAGTGTTTAAATTATTGATTACCTTCTATACAGTGATACCGACCCTATCTGATAGGGCGTTGAGTGGTGTGTTATTTAGTTCAATTTAGTTTATTAGTTATGTTTTATTTTAGCAAAATTTTAAACCTAACTTAAGTGTTATACAATATTTTCGTAGGTTTATTGCGACCTTTTATTTCTTCCCACCAAAATGGCTCTTGGATTCTGTAGAACTTCTCGAAGATGCCATGTTAGGTTACGGTCTTAATATCATTTTGGTTTCGTATGCTCTTCACATAATTTAATCAATATTATGATAGAGGATTTAACTTTAAGTCATTGCTGTGTCACCAATAATATGATTAGCTTGTCTATATCTATTATAACTACTATATACATTTAGGGTTATGTATCGTAACACTGTTATTTTTTAGTTGAATTTTGGTTTTCGTGTCAGTGATTAGGGGAGTACCTTTCATCCAACAGTGCACATAATACTTCAAAATCTCGGTACTGTTTCCACTTTGTGCCATATCACAAAATCTTTCTCCATTTTAATATCCAAATCGTTTAAATATTACAGGCAATCCGCTAATCATTGAGCCGTTTGTTTCTACAGAATTAATAAAAACGAAGACGCAATTTTTATTTATTTTTTGTTGAATAGGTTCATCAACTTTTTCGTTTAACTCCGTGGTTAGGTTTAAGGGTTTTCTTATAATTATCATGAATGTCTATTTAATTTGTAAGTGACTAGCGCTTCAAAATTTACTAAGCGTATAAGTGATGTGCACATTTACTCAGTAACTGTTTAAAGTTAACGTTCTAGGTAAGGTTTTTATACTTTGATACTTATTACTCGCAAAGTGATTGATTACAAGTGATAAAACGTAGTACTAGTGCGTGTTTAGGATAACAAGTGGTGCGGATCCGTAGGCGTAGGAGTTCGTCCCGGCGCGTGCTCTGCTCTGCGCTAAAACCTTGGCAGTTTCATGTGACACGGTAGCACCTTGTCGCTGGAAGCCTTTGCTGACTTTACTATACATTTATTGATAAGTGCGGCAAATGTAGACTGCAACAAGATTACACCAATAGACATGAAATCGTCAACGTAAAGCTCCGATTCTGGGCGCAGTTGTCGATACCAGCGACGGCCCGGGCTCGAGGCGTCAGAGTAGAACACACGCGTTGGCTCAACGTGATATCTGCGAAGTCGTTCGCTGCATGTTAGGCAATAATTCTAAAAAAGACTTGACACTTTTATAGGTAAAAATTTTTGCATTAACATCCTTTATCGTAACTGCCATTTACATTTTACTAAACTAATCGCTGTTCATTGGACTGATTACGGGGTTCTTGTTGCGTAGTAAGTAGCATCAGTCATCGCCTGTCATGCGAATTGTCACGCCATCATCCGCATCACTGCACCTCATGAGCGTCATCCTCATCTGGCACGGTTTGAGTGGGGGCGAGCTGGCCACAACTATGACTTATCGCAGTTTGCAGTACCTTTTCAAGTCGACTCCTGTCGGCTCATGCTATCCTAGTACTTCGAAAGACGTCTAACACGTCTCTATTGGCAATACCTACAAATCTGACGTAAATTTAATATCGATTCGAAGTTGAACGAACCATAGTTGCCAGGTCGCCTTGTGTGGTTGTAATACCTCCTAAATATTTAACATTAGTGTCCTCCGCTTAAACGTTATCTACTCTAAGATTATACATATATTACATCTTATACATCTAACGGAATTAACCATTTATCACATAGCACGGTGTATTAAAAAATGTAAATAATGCCGTTTATGTACTACATACACGCAGATGCTTATCGAAGGTGTTTAATGAAATACACGATACTATTGCATATTTCTAGTTTAGCCGTAAATCGATAGTACATAATTTCAACAATATCAAAGATCCCTAATAATTTTAACAAGCTGCCGCTCTGTAATGACGTTTCATATGTTAAACAATTTTAATTTTATCGAAGTTTGCTCGTTCGTATATAGAATTATATTTAAAAGTTTAATGTGCATTTGCTAAATGTATGTTAAGAAAATATCGTATCCATAAAGTATTTGAAAAATTAATTAAAGCGAGCTGTTGTTGGTATATTTAGGAAAATATTAAAAATGATACCAGATCATCTGATGGTGGCCATGTACAAATGAGAAGGTGAACCGTCATTGCAGGGCGCGCATCGAAGGCGACACAAATTATAATATCATATTCTCTAATAGTCAAATACAGAGCCATCTACGTAGACGAATAGTCGGGACCGCGCCGCGCGGTGGATCCCTTCCGGTACAAATTCAGAATACGCTATTTTGGAGTCATAAGATCCACTTAAATATATCATAGTCCTCCGTGTAAGCAAGAATGTTTATTTAATAGATATTTAAAAATCTTTGTCATTACCTCTCTAGATACTATAAATAGTAAAATTATAGTTGTATCAGCATAACACCTAAATTTAAATTCATTTTAATAAAATATTTAATATCCACTATTTTAAAATGAATATAGATATGTCTGTACTTTGAGTTGATAGAGTACAACACCAAAAACCGTAATCGAATGTTCAAATCAAGATTAGTATCATATGAAATATGATCACATTTAGTTCGGTTAGTGTTTACAAAATGCGTCTTGACAAGCCAGAGCAAAAACCTTCGCAGTTTCGCCCAACCTCGAACTGTTTTTTACATTGAAGCCTTGAGTAAAGTAAAACAAGAAGAAGATATAACTATCAGCAATTATTGTGTAGTGCAAGGTTAAGTATATAAAAAGTGTTCGGAACAGTCATAAGTTTCTTAGAAGTCTGAAGCTATTGTGTAAGGTACTTGGACCTTTAAATTATATGAATTATGTTTTGACGCATGACTTTAACTGGCGCAGATGGGTGTCGGAGTTGTCAGCCTGGCTTGTTAAGGCGTTTTCTCGTGTCTATGTTTTCTCGTATTCGCTCTGTTCCGGTCTCGGTGGCGCTGGCCGCAGCGCGCGCGCAGCGCAAGGTTGTGAGTAGTGCCGGGAGTCCGCAGTTAACCCCTCCTCACGGTCAACGGTACATAAACGAAAACGTGTTTGATTATTCACATTTTAGTCACTTAGTTACTTGTTCAGTTTTAATATATTTAATTACTCAACGTTGCAAATTTTCCTAGTTTATTTGCACATATTTGTTAAATTTTGTAATTAATAACAATTTTATTTAGACACTGACATTTAAATTTCTTCGTGTTGAATTAAATGTGGTGTAATTTAGTGAATTGCTTAAAAGTACAAAGAAACAATTTGTTACTTTTGCAAATTTTATAAAGTAAATACATATTAAAAGTAACTCTGAACTAGATAATCTTTACGAAATAGTTGCTGTGAATCCTAATATAAACTGCAATTGTTTCTCTTACAGAAGCATCTAACAGTTACATTGATTTTTATATAGAAATTTCGTTTTTAGTTGGTTGAAATTTAGGGGCGAAAATTGTTACTTATATTGTAAAAGCTATATCTCGTATTAATTTTTGATTACTTTATTACTAATTATCTTACAAGTACATGTAGGTAGTAGACGCGCACTGTAACTAGTATCATCGGCATAGTAATCGTCGGTTCTTTGTCCTGCTTCTACGGAGGTCGGCAGACCTTTTTCCTCGTAGTTCTCATTTAGCTCTAGGGTTTTCTTTACGAAGCGTGCGAATGAATGAGTGTATGTGGTCACACTTAACATTAATTTTAAGTCATCGTCATAATTCTTACATTATACTACTTATTGCTATGCATCCTCGTGCCAAGCGAGTTGTTGGTAGATCGTGTACATTCTGGTCATAAGTTCTGCGTTCGCGCAGCATTTACGTTTAGATAAAGTATGTGAAATTAACTTAAAATCTTTCCGTGATATAAGTAATGTAGTTTTACGATTGCACTCGGTTCAAGCCGGTCAACTAATTAAAATTAACTAAACTATTAGCAGGGAACTCATGCCTGGCTCGTGACATTCTGTTTAGTCAGAGTAACCATTAAAAGCTGAAAGAAACATCAACGTACTATCGCCAGTTTTTTCAAAATTATTAAACTTAAAATATGTCATTCGACTTAGAACTAAACTTAATCCGAAAGGAAATCAAATATTTTGAATATGATCGTGGTAACGTATGAATAAAATCACGTAAACTTTTTAAAATGGTGTAATAGGCGCTAGAGTCCATTCGCTTTGTGTCACACTGATGATTTGTGTAGTAACCTTAGGAAGGCCCTCCATTAGCCGGGTCACACTCCCGGCTTTCCAATCCAAGCTCAAAATCCCAAAAACCCATTGGCTGACACTTGTATACGGCTGTTATTGGTTAGTGAAAGATGCAAATCAACGTGTTAATTATATTTTGATACTCGATGTTTTCTACACTAATGTAGTGGTTCATATTAATCTTTCGTATTTACGTAGTGTAGATAAGGCTCGACTCCACGCTCGGTCGCATTTACTTAGAAGTTTAGTGGACCAGTTGCAAATGTGATTATACCCTTAGCTACTAGAGCCGACTGTTGTCTCCGACATTTTCAAGGAATTAGATGTAATAGACTGAACCAATAACAGTATCCATTTTTTACCAGGCTAACAAATGCGACGTGAGTGTGGCAAGTGATATTACCGTCAGTAGATACAGATATTTTGGAATTCAGGCCTTTGGCGCCGTTTTAGAAACGAGGAAGTCGAAACATTTTCGTAAAAATTTAAACTGTAAGCTTATCATTAAGCCTCATAATTTGGTCTTTATAACGCGTCGCAATGACGATTCAATTGGTGATAATCTTACGAATTGGCTAAAGATAATAATTAAGTTATTGCGTGGCAATTAGAATAACATTTTTTACTACGTAATGCGCGGGGTGCATCAGGGTATGAGTGTCATAATTTGTAATAACTGAAAAACTTTTGTACTTTCGTAATGATAACGAATAATTTAGTGGTAACATTTTTCTATTAATATGTATAATGCGTAAAATAAGCATCAAATAATATACGTTTTTTTACTGGAAATGTAGATGTAGTATTTTTGTAAGACGCGAGACATGGGCTCGCAGTACGTGTATCACAGCGATAATAGATATGGTATTGTGTAAATCGACGCGTCCTCGAGCTCGAGAAGGCGTTTGGCTGCGTGCGCGCAGACAACACTCCTTCTCGATCTTAGACGAATGGCGAAGTCATTATATATGTAGGAGGTAAGATTTTTACTGTCTGTGCGTTTTATACTTGACTAGATGCTTTGAAAAAGTTATGTCCACCGTTTCTGCGAAGTATCGCAATTACTCAGTCTCCTCAATCGGCCCAAAAGAATACTATAAGTATGTCTGACTTTTAGAAGGTCTCCTCCGGCAACCGACCGCGACGACGGTGTTGTATTAATGAAGCCAAAGCATCTTAATATTCTAAAGGAGTTTCTTGTCGTTTATAGGATTGTATGATTGAGTGAATGAATAACATTTCTCCTTCATTTCTTGTGTGGGTACACTAGTTATCTGCACACATTAATCTTTACTTGTAGGGTGTGGTCATGTCGAGTGTTTTTTCTATTCTGATCTCCTATGTTTACTTACAATTTGATGAAATGTGGACGAGAAAAATATGATCAGGGAATCGAGAAGCTCAGAAGGAAAACGCCAATTGATTAATTTTAAGTAACGTTTAAGTGCTTGAATTACTTGTAAGGTTCGCTTTAAAATATTCACTTAAAATATACCATTGAAATTGATATTTATATAAACTTGGATACGTCTCAACGTATTATTTTTGTACATTCGGAGTCGATGCTTACGGAATTGGCACAAAAAGAATAGAATTTAAGAAATTTCTGAAAAATATGAAAAAGTTCCATTTTGTAATAATTTAAAAATATTGAAAAAGCTATTAATTTGTAACGATAGTGAGCGTTGTATTGTCTATTTTGTAATGTTGGTAAAGCATGACTAGATCGTAAGGTTGTTTCAGAAAATTGTAATAAAACTGAGGGAGACAAAAAAAACATGTTATATTTTATACGGATCCTGATATTGCGCCCGCGTGGGTTTGTGTTACTTTACGAATCTAGTTTGTAAGTTTGCTCTTTAAAAGAGTTTTCGCAGGTAGTAATTTTAGTAGGCTTAGTGTTTTTTATACCGGCTTGATGTTGTGACATTTATTATTAATATGATATCGATAGCTGACTACCGACAATCGGCCGACACTGATCATACTCTTAGCAGAATGTGTAGTGGGCAGAGGCGCCCGCGCCGCCACCAGTGTTGCGACACCAAGCATATCATTTAATTAAAACGACGCTAGAACATTTTCGGTACAAACTTTAGCGAAGTTTTATTCTATTCGATTTATACTATTATTAATATTGTTAGAGAATTCTGTGTTGTCAGTTTTGAAGTGGACGGTTTGCCTATTGAACGATCTCCAAATAATTTGTGAATGCCGTGTCTAGTCGATTTCATTGGTTTCTACTTGCTCTGCCCAGCGGCCGACGACCGAAAGCTCCATCACGACTCTGGTGATCGACCTGAATCATTTCAGTTATTTAGCAGAATTCTATTATTGTCTAGTATTTCTGATTATGTTACGTTTTATATTGCTTATATTATATATTATGGATACAATGTTTATTAAGTATTTAATATTCATTTGATGAGGACCTAGTCGATTCTCTGTATATCACATTTCCCAAAGTACAAATTCCTTGTTGTTTAGTCCAATTTTGTTTGACTGTTATTCAATGGAAATTATTTTAGAGTCCGCGGGCGAGGCCGCGCCCGGCGACGCGCTGATGTTGTAGTTTACGTAAAACAAAATAGTTCAAATAAATCTTTAATATTTCCATTCAACCTACTTGTGTGCCGCAATGGGTCATAATACAATTAATGTTTAGCAGCTTTTAACATAAGTTTAAACTTAGGTTAATTTTTAATTTACCTATTTTAGTTAATGCACAATCATAACCTGAATCTTAGTCCCTAACTTCTGTTCGTATTAGTTTGTTTCTGTATTCAGTAGGTTGGCAATTTGCTGCAAAAGTCTGGCTTCTTCAGGACCTAGTCAGCAGATTGCTTCCGCAATGTTCAACTTATGTTATCTACGTATCGCCTACTACACATTATCCAAATTGGAAAGCTATTAGCAATAACATTAATGATTCAAATGACACTATACCTACGATAAACAATAAAACCTTTATAAAATAAAATAAAAAACTTCAAAATATATTATTTGTTTTATTTAAACTTCAAGTCTGAATGCTACCCTAGCTTAGCTATTTAAAATATCGATTTAACCAAACGATAGTAAAATTTAGTCTTGGGTAAAGCACCTCCACACACTTTTCCATGTGAAAAATTAATTTCATTGCGAGTAAAAAATGATGTACTTACCTATTAGACTAAAGTTTACTCTCTTACGAAACTACATACAAACTGTACTTGGTCAGATTAATTTAATTTCAATAAGACAAGGATGAATTAAAAAAAATATCGCATTATCCTCTTGTTGACAATTTATGATTCATTCATGTCGGTATGTGAATAAGTCTAGTGGGCTTATAATACAAATAAGCCACGTAGGCAATAGTGAATTATTCACACAGTGGGAAATTACCTGTTCAAGGATTATGGATTAACCTTTTGTCATACTGAGTAAACCGCAGTTTTATTAGGGCTCCGTAGCCAAATGGCAAAAAATGTAACCATTATAAATTCGTCTTATGTCACTGGCACTTTTTCTGAAACTATAAGGCCTTATCCAAATATTTTGTTATTGTTCCAGCGTTCAGTATATTTTGTAAAAAAAAATAGTGACTATTACCACAGAATAGATAATAGTACCGTACAGAAGGTCCACTTCCCAACATGTTTAATCGTAAAAGTTCACTAAAAATTATTATGGGTAGGCAAAGTAACCCGAACTTAAGGAAATTCTTAAATTATTATGATCTAGTTGAATTATTTAATGGTTCATTGCTTTTGCGCAGTCAACTATAGATATTCTAGCTGAGTATAGCTCCTGAAGCTCAAACATAAATAACATTTGTTCTCTGTTAATTACCGCATCCTGAACTTCTTTGGACACGTGTCTCGACGAGACGGAACGCCTGGTTGTTCAGAGAAGAGTAGAAGGTGTCAGAGTTAGAGGAAGATCGCCGATGAGATTGACCGACCAAATGAAAGTCAGTCTGTCAGTCAACTGTCAATTTATGCTCGAGAAAAACAGCGCTGCGAGATGAGTTGCGACGTACCTATAGGCCAACGGGTCTCTCATAATTGTAAACATAATGGCCACGATCACTCTGTAAAGTACCGAAAAAGAAGAGAAGAGAGTGTCATAAATCTCTACCCTTCCCCCTTTTAGTGTGTTAAAGTTTATTATAGATGGCTCTCAACCGCCCTGGTTCTTAGACTCTTGTTAAGCTTTCCAAGCGCCTGCGCAGGTATTAGGAGCAACTGAACATCGTAACATTGGTAACTTGGACTACACGCCTGCGCAAAGGCGTGTGTTGCCCAAGAACCGGTCTCAATATTCAATCTATCGACGGATTGGCTTACTTGAGATGTGTAAAATAAGAATAATTGTATTGGCTATCAATCTGTTACTGTTAGGCTTGAAACAGTGCTCGACCGACGGTCAGCGCTGACCGTCGGTCGAGCACTATTTCAAGCCTAAATCGAATCCAAATCACGCGCGTACCGTCAGCGTAGCTGTGTGCGCGTTCAAGACTTGCATAGATATTGCTACGCCGACCGACGGTCAGCGCTGACCGTCGGTCGAGCACTGTTTCAAGCCTTATACGTCTTAACTTAACATACATACATACGTCACACCTGTATTCTAAAATGGGGTAGGCAGAGCGCACGAAACGTTGCATAGACAAAACCAAGACTATTTCACTTGGTCACTTATAGCCTATTTTTGTAGGTTTTAACAGGGCCGTTTTATCCATAAGGCAATATAGGCTACTGCCTAGGGGCCCCGCCACGTTCAGGGGCCCTGTGATACAGAGAAAAAAAAATACCATGTTTCTTAAAACTTTAAAAAATTAAGTTAAAAAGACGGTAGGGGGGCCCCGAGACGAGCATTGCCTAGGGGCCGCGACATGCATAAGACGGCCCTGGGTTTTAAGTTCGCAGGTATAATAGTGTCAGGTTGCTAGCCTGTCGCCTGAAATAAAGTAAGTAAATAAACCTTAACCTATTTCCTTAGTCGCCTCATAGGACATCCACGGAAGAAATGGAGACAGTTATCCGTTAGGTACTCTAAACCCGACACCACACGGAACACCTCTTAACTTAAGGCGCAGCGCAGACGACAGACTTTTTGTGCGTCTGAAAGTCTGCGTGGATTGTATGCATTGTGCGCCAGACTTTTTGCGCGTCGTGTGCGTTACTGCATATACCTAATTCCATAGATTCTATTTTCACAGACTAAAAAGTCCGTCGTGGATAGTCTGTTGTCTGCGCAGGGCCTATACCTACCTAAAAAATATGTTTGTCATGGTTCTATCTAATAGCGCAGCGGTTCCCAAACTTTATTACATCTTTACAAAAAACTACAGTCCATCCGTCCGTCCGTACGCTGCACCAAAACGTTTGACCAGAGACACAGATTACCCAGAGAGAGGTGTATTTTTTCTAAATTCTTGCGGAACCCTGGGGTTCCGCGGAACACACTTTGAGTATGGCTGTAATAGCGTTTCGTGAGCTCTTTGGGAGTACAGGCGTGCTGTATGTACTTTTTATTTTTATGTAAAGGATATTTGTATACGCTGTGTTTATCTATTCTTTACCTACTCCTAGACACTGTTCACGACCCGCCTCACCTATGGCCGTAAGACGGGGGCGTAATCGGAAGCCCTCCGTCTTCTTAATGCGCGTATTAACTAAGCCAGCTCTGGCTGATGGTTAATAAATATCGAACGTTCGAGGAAGTAAATAATGAGGGTGTATTCTTCCTTGGGCCGGGATATTGTTCAGTTTCCCCTGTTGTGGCATTCGACAGCTTCACGGCACGCCTATAATTGACAGCTCGCCGGCTCCCGGTTGCTGTCAAAATCATTTAAAGTTGCAAACTATCCGTTTGTCGCCATTCTGTCATGACTTGTAGGTGCCGCGGTGTTGTTTAACTTTTATTTATGTGGCAAATGGTAATTAAGAGAATAAAAGTACTTACTACTTACTAAAATTATAGAGCGCGTAGCAATGGCAGATAATCGTAATTTATAAAAATATAACCTTTGAATTATCTAAGTTAGTTTGCACTGTTACCTCTATCAAAAATACGAATAAGTATCTCAGGTTTTAAATCGAGTTTAGCTCGACACGACGACTACAGTAAAATGGTAAACGCTGACTAAAATGTATAAATTTTTATAACACAATGAGTAAAAGTTGCAAGATTTGTTGTATTGCTATGAAGTCAGGAGTACAGATGCATAATATAGGTAGGCACACTGAAAAAAAAAAAGATTTAGGGTAAAGTACCTAATATCAGTGCAAGATGAAACCTTATTAATAGAAAATTAGTTCGCATGGAACGATACAATCTGGCGCCAAGAGGAATACACCAATAAATGGCACCGTCTACACAATAGTCGTATCTCGCCTTGGATTAGCGAGTCCCGAATTTCAACGAGTGCTTTAACGGATCCAGACTCCGTGATTAATCCGTTCCGTTACTAAGATAAGGACTATTTAATACATTGTTAGTAATGTCACGGCGCGAAAGCTCTTACTTCCTTACTGGTTTCTTCAGATTTAGTATAGCACCCGGCAAATAACTTAACAAAATGTAGTGTTTTACCCGGAATAACTCCACTACAAAATTTCTTGCCAAGTTTAATGTCGACTATTAGGTTATGTAGCGCCCCAGCGCAACATTCGTCGAATAGCTGAACTAAACGATCCTACATCGCGCTAACGAAGTTTCGACGAACAATAGCGTAAACACAACTTCCAACTTCCTATCTGTGGATTTCGGTGTAACATCTGCCTGGAAAGAGTTCTCTCTATTGGAGTCTTTCCCACTTCAATTCAATTTAAGTGTTCTATGAAAAAATGTTAAATAACTCCTATGAGACTTATAGCTTAAAAGATGGGTTTTAGGTCCTGAAATAGTGGTCTGAACGTCTAGTGTAATGAAAACGATTTTGAAGTCGTTAACGAATTCGTTTGCGAGTTATCACAAAATTGTATGGAAACTGTGACAGCGCCGCCAGCGGAACGTTTGCACAACTGCACATCTCCATACAATTCCGTGATAACTCGCAAGCGAATTCGTTAACGAATTCATCATCGTTTTCATTACACTAGAGGTGTACAGTCCACCAGGTGACAGCGACAGAACCCTCATTTGTCACGAGAATAATATGAACTTTTCAACGTACGCGAAAATAGAATAGCAGTAAGTTTGATGGCCTTTGAACTATAAACTTTGCAAGCCGAAAACCTAGCATGAATTCACAAAGAAAGGGCATTCGGTATGTGCCTATTTATAACTAAGTAGATATCGTATGACTGAAATAAAACTAAAACACCGTGCGTTCCGTAAAAAACCGAAACACCTCAAATATCCATATTATTTTATGGAGACATTTCCCCGCGACGCATTTTTACAACCAGCTTACAAATATAGTACGCCATAGTTTATAGAAAATTTGACAGTCGTAAAACTGGTGATAAAGTAGCCACTGGCCGCTGGGGTGTTATTATCAGAGCCTACAGGGCGTATAAAACACTTTTATTGCAGCGTGTGCGTGTAATACGTTCGGTTTTATGCATTCCTGGTCTCTCGTTCCCCTAAACCTTTGTTTGAGTACCTTGATTGGATCCGTAGCGTTATTTGATGAGCGCACGCGTTGACTCAATGGATGTAATCAATGAGATTGCAGATTAGTTGGTGTAATATAATTTGGGCTTGTAAAATTAGACAACAAGTTTTTTTTTCAGGGCCAATTATGATTTAGTCTTCGAATTACATATGACTAGAGTGACTTTTTGCAAGACAAAATTTTAATCTCGTTTGGTTTGATCCGTTCTTAATCACGTTAATCTGCGCTTCTTTTAAGTAAAAGGTTATAAGAGAAATTTTAAGAATTTGAGTTGAATTTACTCATACTTGCTATATAACCAAACAAGTTTCGGGAACACTCAAGCTGCTCAATAAAAGTTGATGCCCTATTCCACTAACGGCCATAAAAACACGATTGAGATGTTAAAAAAAAAATCTCAGCCAGATTAAATAAAATAGCTGAAGACTGAATTAAATATGTGCCAACCGACCTGTATTCAAAACGTAGAACAATAGAGATCTCCAAGCGTCAGGCGGATGCAACTAGGGCCCGAAGAGTTGACAGCTTCTTCGCTCAACGCTAGCAATGCGACACAGCGAGGAAACGCTGCCAGCATCTTCGAGACCATGCCTTGGTGGTATCCTTTTAATAGTTTAATGTAATTTTGTTTTTTGGTAAAAGTAAGTAAATGTTGTTTAATTAACTGTATATTTTGAGTACTTCGAGTATGTACCTAAAGTAAACAAAAGTTTGTGTTTATATTTTTAGTGTGGTTTGAGCAAACGTTCTTCAAATTCTATAAATGTCTAAATTCCACGCATGATGTCGAGCTGAGAATAACTCAACTCAACTCCATTTCTTCCATGGATCTCACAAAAGGTGGCTAAGGAAATAAGTTAAGTACAATCATGAAATACGATAGGCTAGCCTAATATCCTACTTTCATATTTTTTTATTCTAAATATTATTAGTCAGGATCTTGCCTGTGCTCTGCCTACCCCTTTTAGGAATACATGCGTATGTATACGTATAATGCAAATCTCTAGAGAGCGAGTGCTCGTAGCATAGACGCGCTACGGCGTAGGCGGTTCCGTACTCTACGTTATATTCGTAGAGAAAGTATTTCTGCTATGTAAATAGAACGACTGATATCATGAATCACGAAGCAATTCAGTTTCCATGCGCTCGAAAAGGCACCAGAACGATCAATTCATGATAGATTCGACTTATAAATAAATGTATTGCTACTAAAATAAGACAGAATATTTTCGTTCCTGTGGTGTAATTCTCTAACGTACTTAACTAACTAATCCATGTCGTGTCGGGTTTGGAACAACGCTTTTCCATTTCTTCCGTGGATGTCGTAAGAGGCGACTAAGGATATATTAAGTTACATTTTTCGACGACTGGCTAACAACCTGTCACTAATAATAGTGTCACTAATAATACCTGCCGACTTAAAACCTACAAAATGTGCTAGAAGTGGCCACGAAATTGTTCTGGTTTTGTCTATGTAGCGTTTCGTGTGTTCTGCCTTTCCCTTGTGGGAACACAGGCATGATGATGTATATTACTAATGTAGCGAACTCGACCTCGAGCTTTAAAATTTTCTAAACAATACAACTGAGCGTCTAGTGTATTGAAAACGAAGATGAACTCGATATCGATTTCGTTTGCGAGTTATCGCAAAATTGTATGGAAACCGAGACAGCGCCGCCAGCGGAACGTTTGCACAACTGCCGCGATCGAGACGTCTCCATACAATTCCGCGTTAAGTCGCAAACGAAATTGATATCGACTTCATCATCGTTTTCATTACACTAGACCAGCAGCTATTTTTCACACCTCGTCGTCGAGTTTTTGTGACGTTACATAATCGTAACACAGGGGATTTAAATTACATCTCAGAGATGTCCACAATGGCGCATTATCGGCAAGCCGCATCCCAATGTTTATGACGCGGAACAAGCAATAAAACAGGGTCCATCGTTTAGCAATCTCCTTGCGCTGCCGTTGATGAACCCCCCTGCACGTTTGTCTATCATTTTTAGGGTTCCGTGAAGATACGACACCGATAGCGTGACCGAAGATCTCCGGTGATGGTTCTAACGATTTGTTGTCGTACTCTATAAGGGTGAAATTGATGATACTGTGGGAAAGTCTCTGTTAGAGAGATCTCTCTCCAGGCAGATGTTATGCCTGGGGATCGAAGTCCTAGAGAGAAAGTTGGAATTTGTTTTTATGCACCCGATCTTAGAAATTTCGTTAGCGCCGCGGTATTACCATTTTTGATAATAGAAGTTCTGCTATTCGACGATAAGTGGCGCTACGGCGCTACAAAACAAAATTAGTAGGTACTGCTTACTCAGTTAACATTTTCCGTTCAACCTGTGGCGCATCCCTAGCATCACTTTCCCATCACTACGCGCAGGCGACCGCGGGGCACTGCGCGGCGCGCGGGCGGCGCGGCAGCGGACCTGCTCCCAGTCGAGCGGCGCCCGCGCACGGCAGACTCCAATCGAACTCTGAGCGAGACGCATGTCGATCTTGCCCGCGCCCGCACAGCTTACGGCTTACGTTACCTTCGCGTATTTAACTATCTTCCTAATCTTCTATTTTCTCTTCGCCGTGCCTTCCTCTTTGTGCTTGCCTTCGCTTACGCCTATTGTAACTTTGTTGTGGACATTACACCGTGTAACTGAGACTCTCGTCTTTCATTTTAACTATAGTGATTAGCTCCTATAAACCTATTTTCCTAAGTCACCTCGTACAAAATCTACGGAAGAAAACCTTAGGTGTAATTTTAAGTCCAGCAACACACGGGGGAGGAGTTAGAAATTCCACTTTTAACACTATTTTATTGTTTTTTTTATATCATTCACCAATGCAACATGACGTTTCTTTTGTAAATTTCTGTTAAAGATAAACTAAATAAAAAAAGTGTTAATGATGATGTAATTATTGATGATGAAATAAAGACACTTTTAGAATTAGGGCGCTTGTGCACTACCATGAATTTTACGGTCCGTCTTTTTACTTAAGATCTCGTCTCACTTGCTCTTACATTAAATAATATTAACGTGAGCGGGACGGCGCGACAGACAGTAAAAACCCGGACGGCCGGACCGGAAAATTAATGGTAACAAGCACCCATAAGCTTCTCCAAATACCCAAACAACACCAGAAATATACGGAACCACAGCACCGCGCTTAATTCCAACAGGCTTACGCGACGGAACCCATACTTTAAATACATCGTATACTTTTTTTACGGGCACACGTCTGTATTTTGTAGCGGACGGTAACTTTGATCGGCACGTCGCCTGGTCAGCGAAAGTAATGAGTCGTAAAGTCACTGGACAGTGTAAAATAGACGGCCCAGGTGAAGAACCTCTAGGTAGGTAGTTAGGTTTTATATTCGCTCTTAATGGATGGGCAAAAGGTGCTGCTGCATCATCGATTACTGGAATGTTCTTGAATTGAGTAAAATGAAGATGAAAGGGCCCTTTTCTGATGGCAATTAGACTTTTGAGAGTGGCCAGTGTGAAGTGTCTGGGATGGGTCAGAGACGTTCTTTAGCAAAATAGCCTTTTAGCTGATCAGTTTTGTTGACCTAATCTGGTAGTAAACTGTACGAACGGTAAGTAACACGATTCTTATACAAGCTTTTATATCACCTGTCTCGGAGTTTGTAAGTAAGTAAGTAACGAAATACAGAAAAAATAATACAAGCAAGATGGTTAAGTACAAAGATAGGCATCCATTAAGGGTTCTTTTACGATCAACATAAAGAGACAGTGGTAGTTGAACTATTGAGACCGACAAAAAGAAGGGCTGCAAAGAACATGGTGAAATATTGTAAATTGGTTTGTCTGTCTATAGTCAAAACAAATCAAATCAAATTTATTGTATGTCAAATGTTGCAAGTTCAATGTGGTCTACTTCCCAATAACTAATTGCGAACATTTTTTTAATACTTCTGTAAGTCGGATGACATGAATTATCATGTCTACCAGATTATTAAATCTGGTAGAAGAAATCTGATGGCCCTGCCAGGACACTCCTCAAGAGGAAACTCCTTAACTATTGGTTCGATTGGCTTGAAATTTTGTGTGCATATCTAGGATGATAATAAACTGTCAGGAATAGATAAAGCTAGTATCGAAAATTAAGTTTATATAATTTAAAAAGGCGTTATAAGTAAGACAGCTTTACAGAAACAAAACACCGTGTTTTAAGGAGATTTAAAATCAGAACTTAAGCGCAGCGCGTTCTAAAACAAAATTGAGAGAAATAAAATATTTATCCCAATAAAAAGGTATCTTAGCTTCTAACCTTTCGTGAATCTTTTAAAATCCTTTTTCCTCGCTATGACAAAGGCCGAGGGGTGTGTCGACCCCCGCGGCTCGAAGAATTAGGCGAGTCAGCTTAAATTAAAAAAGAAATCAGGCGCAAGTTAATTCCGAAAGTTTTAATTACGTTTATTTTGTCGTTAGGCAGTTCCTAATTAATTTGCTTGAAAGAAATGTGCTGGTAACAACGGACGATGTGGACGCGGAAGAAAGCAATTATCTCCTCTTTTAATTCGGCGAGACGTTCGCGAAATACAGACTTGCCAAATCGTAAGAGACAATTCTTTGTTTACTTACTGCTATTATTTTTTTATCGACATGATTGAGCACTATAATTAATGTAATAATTAATGGTGACGGGTTTGGAATAATATTTCTCCATTTCTTCCGTGATTCTCGTAAACCGATCGGTTATATATATTGCCCGAAAGGCTAGCAATCTGTCACCATTTTGTCCATAGTATGTACCTACTAGTAGTAAAATGATAGTTAGTACTTAATACTATCGTCACTCGAAACTTTTAAGCATTGTATCCTCGTTTGTTTTACAAAAAGAAGAAAAAATACGTACGTAGGTATACATTTTTTATACTTAATTAAATTGACGGACCAAATAGTCTTTGTATTTTATTAATAGTTTTTTCTAGAGTGCGGTATCGATGTAAAACAGTATTAATAATCTTGATAGTCGTATCCTAAATTTCAACAGCCTATTTTAACAGCTAAACTTATATGCATTATGTTGCGCATGAACTGAGTAAGAAGCACAAATTTTGTATGAAATTTGATTTTACCTTGTTTATTATAAAAACATTGCAATATCCCTAAAACATCGTCAAAAAACAATTCTGGCGTATGTAGTCCCAACAAGCTAGCCGCATTACCCCGCAGCACGACTATCCCTGGCATGCATAAAGTAATTAGATTAGAGGCCACAATGTGTCAATGAAGTCAAAAAGTCCCGTTTGTGCCACTTGACGTTGTCTCCGAGTCCTTCTGTAGACGGCCCTTGAGTCCGCGAAATTAAGAACTTTACGTTTTGAAGCAACGCACGCGCAAATACCGAGCCAGTGGTCGCAAACCTTTTTATTATTTTTTGTTACTAGTTTATCAAAGGCATTTTTTCAACTAAAGTTGACTTTTGTTAGACTGTGCTGGACCACATGTGGTTGATTTGGGAATTATGTTTTTAGCTTGAACTTTTCACGATGTAGGTTTTAATTATTTCCTGTAGGTAGAGTTACTTAGCCAAATTTAACATACGCTAGGTTCTAAAGATTTAATTCAATCATCGGTAACATCAACTCGTAGCAGTATAATGGTGATCACAGGCCTCTTTCATGGCACGGCAAACTACTCTACATCACCAATTTGATGCTAGCAACAATCTCAAAGTTGAAAAACACAAATTATTCATACCAACTAAAAAAGCTGAAAGATCCTTGTCACTTTCGTTTTAAAGTTTATTAGTTAGGTACGACGACCAAGACAAACAACACAGAATCAGATAGAATTGATGTTAGCTGTTAAAAATACGAAAATAATACCAGAAAAACATACCAACTTACGGTAATCTGACTTTTGAATGAGGAGCTTCCCAATCCGTAGCCCCTACTGCAAATAGTTGTCCTTATCGTATCATTTCGATAACGCTTATATATTAGAGTTTGAAGCGAACAATTGTTGAAATTCAGTGGACGCTGCGATAATATTTCACTTTTACGAGGCGCGCGTCTGCCCGTGCGTCTGCGACTCCGCCCCACGAATCGCGAGCGTAGAGCGGCCATGATGGTGTGGTACATCGGGACAGTCCTATAACTATCAGTTACTGAGACCGCACTCGCTAGCGATGAGGTAAACAATTTGTATGAAGGATTATACTTCCACAAGTGACTGATAGCGGCGCTGTTCGAATTCTTCTTGCAAATCGTTTACACCTTCGCTAACGAATACGGTCACAGCAAATTAATGGTATGGTAATCACAGCTCTAATGCCATGGCGACGTAAATGTAAGATTAAAAAATACTGTGTAAGTGATAGGGGTTTTCTATGATTATTATTTTTATATAAAGTACGACATATACGAGTATGTCGCAGTACAGGTGCTTCTTGGGCTGTCTGATAGGAACGTATTAGTTACGTAGCGTACCTACTCGACTCTTCACCAATTACCTATATTTTTAGTCTTAATTTAATGGCAATAAAAGTGAAAAACGGTATCCATCACTGAAATTAAGCAGGAAACGTTGAGTTACTACTGCAACCTTCTCAAGAATATGACATGTTAATATTTGCTACTATTTCACGCTATAAATACTCTTAGACAACCTCATTCCAATAGATTTCGTGATTACTTGTTAACGTCAGTTGCATCACATTTAAAACACATCTTTCACTACTTTCTGTAATACGAATTGTTTCCAGTAACAACTTAAGTGTATGTCCCACCCATTGCCAGTTCTCATGGTCACCCCATAGTAATGGCGCATTATCTCTCACCATCTCGCTCGTAATCGGGCACATGCACTCGACTCCTAAGTGCCGTTTTAACGATATTTCTATAACAATTGTATTCCTTAGACAAATGACGCTCTGAAGCTGTAGCATAAAAACTAGAATTCCACTTAAGCAACAATTTCAGGCACAGATTACTTCTAATCCTGTTTGGAGAGTGAAAGTGTCACGGTGTATTTACCAATTAAGCTTGAATTAACCGCGTGTTGTTGTAATAAATGTATTAAAAGTCGATTTAACTAAATGAGAAGTCCCTTCATTGTATCCCTTTCTGCACCAATGCTATCACGAGGCAAGTCACCTTTATTTCAACGGTAGTTTGGTGTCTTCGCAGGTGGGTGCGCAGCAGGGGGATCCATTGGGGCCGTTGATTTTTTGCCTCGCTATGCACAAGATCATTGTGGATTTAAGCTCACCATTAAACGTGTGGTACCTGGATGATGGGACTATTGGCGGCCGCCCGGATGAGGTTTTGGCCGATTTGGAGAAGCTTGTGCCTGCCTTGAAGGAGATAGGGCTTGAAGTAAATTCGGAAAAATGCGAACTGTACTCGTGTGGGGCGCTGAGCAGGGAATCTTTGCAGAGTTTTCAATCTTTGATCCCGGGGATTAAGATTTTAAGCAAAACCGGGTTGAACTTGCTTGGCGCACCAATTTTTCCCGAAGGAGTTTGCTCGGCCCTTGAAACCAAGAGGCAGGCTTTGGTTTTAGCCAAGAATCACCTCGGACACTTATCTGCGCATGTCGCGTTAACTCTGTTAAGACATTGTTTTTCCATGCCTCGGATGGTGTACCTGTTGAGAACGGCTCCTATCTGGCTATTTGAGGATGAAGTTAGGCGGGTAGACGACACCATCAGGGGCGCGCTGGAAGGGGTCATTAATGTCCACCTAAATGACTCGCAGTGGTGTCAGGCATCGCTTCCCGTGAGGTACGGGGGCTTAGGAGTGCGGCGTGTGCACGACGTTGGCTTGATCGCCTTTTTGGCTTCGGCTCATGGGGTGGGGGACCTTGTAGCTCGCATTCTCCCTGATTATGGCGGCAGGGTCCCTTTGACTTTTGTGCCGGAGGCTCTGGCGGTTTGGTCATCGTTGAGTGCGGGAGATCGGTGGCCGGAGGATCGCGCTGTGCAGAGACAGTGGGATGAAATTGCTTGTGAGCGGACTTGGGGGGATTTATTAGATCGGGCTACGGGATCAAATGTTGCGCGGTTGAGAGCGGGTGTGTGCCCGGAGGCAGGTGCATGGCTACAGGCTTTGCCTTCGCCCCAGCTCGGCACCTTTCTGGATAACGACTCGCTCCGAATAGCAGTGGCGCTGAGGTTGGGGTGCAAGGTGTGCGAGAGACACCTGTGTGTGTGTGGGGTGATGGTGGAAGAAGATGGACATCACGGCCTAAGTTGTCAGCGATGTGCCGGCCGCTTCTCTCGCCATCACTCCATTAACAGCCTCATTCAACGGGCAATGGTAGCTGCGAATGTGCCCTGTGTCCTAGAGCCTCCGGGGTTGAGTCGCAGTGACGGCAAAAGGCCTGACGGGTTGACGTTGGTTCCCTGGCAGAGAGGACGTTGTCTTCTGTGGGATGCGACGTGCGTAAGTACGTTTGCTCCATCTCACTTAGGCGGCACGTCAAGGTGTGCTGGGTCTGCGGCTGAAAATGCTGCGAGGTCCAAACACCTCAAGTACTCGGCCTTGGAGCCAACGTATGATTTCGTGCCTTTTGCGGTCGAGGTGGCTGGTCCCTGGGGGGCTGAGGCTAAATCGTTGGTGGGCGAGTTGGGCCGTAGACTGCGCAACAGGGGTTGTGACCCCCGCTCCGGGTCGTACTTGGTGCAGAAGATTGCCTTAGCTATACAGCGGGGCAATGCTGCGGGTGTGATGGGGACTTTTGGGCCAGGTGCGACTCGGATTGGGGATTTTTAGTTGGTAAGTTTTAGTTTCTGTAAGTTCTGTCTTTTGTTATTATTTTGTTTATTTTTGTTTTTTTTTGTGAATTATTGTATTATGTTTAAGTTATGATTTGTATAAGTTAATAATAATAATTAAATTCTTTTTAAATAATTATATTAGAAACAATCACTCTATTAAATATTTTACATCGATTAAATTACTAATTGCCTAAAAAAATGAGAATATAATTTTGTTTTGGAATAAGTCACTTTTACCCGCTTTTTTCATAATAATATGAAAATTTGATTTACTCGCAAGTAAATAATGACTTTTTCAAAAACTCAATTTTATTCTCATTCCGTTGAACGCAGCTTAAGTGGGTAGTTCCCATTTTCCAACCTATCCCACCTAAAATTCTAAACATATAAATTTAGGTGGGATAGGTTGGATAATGGGAACTATCCGCCTAAGTTTACCTAATCAATTCATTCTCTCGTGCGGGGATCAGTTACTTCCGGTGGTTAACTCATACAAATACCACAAAGCCTAACCCCTATCAAATTGTCTAAAATTACTTTCAATTCAATACTTCGTGAACATCTAAACCTAATGCATAGTACATAACAATGAACAAACCAAGTACATATCTTTATTGCACACTTATCCGTTTTATGTGTGTATTAACATCCAGTGACTTATTCAAACGGCCCGAGTCGTTGCGACCAAATTAAACGTCGAAATTCCGTTTCGCGACGTTAAAAAGGTCGTAACGTAAACTTTTTCAATTTTCACCTGCAGTTAAAGCAGAGCATAAAGCGAGAAAGGCCGCGCAAGTAAATATTTTGAGAAGGTTGACGACGCCTGCGGGCGAAAATGTAGCGACTTGATAAGGGTGCGCCGGCATAAAATGCATGTAAACACCTCTTTTGCAGAGAGCTCTGGGACCAAATGTTGTCGACTGCTCCCTCCGCGAATTCAGAACTTTCTATTGCGAGCGATATGATACTAGCCTGAATGAACGCAAGAATATCAAGCGAAAATTACTATTTTCAGGAGCATTTCTTACGAAACTTATCGTAATTGAAATTAAATCTCTTCTGCAAGGAATTTGAAATTTCATTTGGATTGAAGAGATGCATTTCTGTATGTAGACAAATCTGCTGTATACAGACTACTCAGGATTAAGCTTTGAAAGCCAAATCGCAAGAAAAGCATATCAATTTGTGGGCTCAGCATGCGTGAGTCGGCTGGCGCGCGAGAATGATTAAGGTAAAAGTACCAATGCACGACGCCTCAACGCCCAGTAGATGGCACCCGTCTGTCACCTGTCGTACTATGACATAAGGTTGCAAGTGCCAAGTATTAGGTCAGTGTCGAGCACAGGGACGTTTACCTTACCTGTCATTAGTATAGTCTATCTCGCGCACTACGTAACCCTCATCAAATAGGTTACACAACCACATAAAATGAAGTACTTGAAAATAGAAAATAACATCACTCATGCAACGCAAAATTCTCAGCAAAGCGCAGGTGTATAAAGTTTACAAAGCGCAAAAACTCAGACATGGCAACAGCCGAGCCTCGTACAAAATTCAATCCGTTAAGAGGTCTGCTAACTTGGCCACAGTGACGGCAATCACTCTAATGGCGGCGGACCGAATTAGTTCTTTACAAACAAGCTGCTTCATCCAATTGAATGCAGTCGGGGAACGCTGTTTGATCTGCAACTAATAGTTTTAGATGGTTATTGGATAATCTGCGATTTTAGTTGACTACGCTTTAGCGTTTTGCTTTTACTTCTACATTTTTTACAGACGGATTGATAAATGTAAAGACAGACTGCGAAGTGATCCCATAAGGGGACCTCTAAATGGAACTAGGGGAGGTCCATTCAGTAGTTTAGGTACGCTCAGACCTCGTCAAGGGTCTACGGCAGTGTTTTTAGACTAAATCTGAAAAAGGTGCATGAGGGGCTTTAAAATTGGATAAAATGTTAAATAAAAATTACTTAGTACGCGCTGTTGTTCCAATTATACATTTGAAGTCCTAAATCGAAGTATCGGAAAAAGGGATCTCTATCTTTTTTGCCTAGGAGTCGCACCATGAGACGATAACTGTAAAAAGTGGCAGCAATATTATTACGCCTAAACATGATCAGACTGGACTTTCTGTACAGTAAATTATTACACATTCTGTGACAGAGCTTCAAAAAAACACTGATTAGAGACAGTGCGTGTTTAAAATCGTAGCGAAAATTGTATTTAATGATACGTCACCGTAACCCTATGAGCTTTTAGCCGCAGGAGTGACTTCCCTAATGGCCCAAGAGAATTGTGATTAAACTAAAATGTAACTCCAATCATAACGTTCTATTCTCACGTATGAAAACCGATAAAAACTTCGTAGACGCTCCGGGGTAGTGATTACACGAAAATAATTTACGGATAACACGACAGCCCGAATGAGTTGAAGCGCTGTACAGTACAACCACTACATCGCTTTGGTATATTGTTCGAAATCCATTTCAAAAATTAACGTAGCAAAGTTTTATTGAATAAACGATTAGAGTGGTGCATACGACCTTGTGATATTGAATCAGCGGTCTGTATAGTGTTTAGGTTATAGATTATCTATGTAGTGTGTTAATATGAAAATTACATGGTAGTTCCATAGAGGTGCTAATTATAGTAATCGAGCGTTGTCTGCTTTGATCGGAGCAATGATACTGGAGGTTCCGCAGGGGCTTGGTCCAATACTAGATTCTGAAGTATTTAATCAGTTTTCTTTTGTTACTTAGTTTTACAATTAATGAGTCACAACATGTAAACTACATTGTTTTGGAATCAACGTGAAATGTCTGCTTCAAAACCATTATTTTAGAATCATTAAATAACCCGTGCGGTGTCGGGGTTATGACAGCAGCTGTAATTTTTTTCCGAGGAAATAGGGTTGCTACTGTCATCAATCTATGTTTAAACATAAAATTATTAT
This sequence comes from Adoxophyes honmai, assembly GCA_005406045.1. Classification (NCBI taxonomy): domain Eukaryota; kingdom Metazoa; phylum Arthropoda; class Insecta; order Lepidoptera; family Tortricidae; genus Adoxophyes; species Adoxophyes honmai. The sequence continues at coordinate 205,472 of BHDV01007533.1, forward strand.
AAAGCGGTTACGGGACTCGAACTAGAAAACTTCTCGATATTGGTTCTTAATTACTGCGCAGTAAACAACGTTATATAATAGCTGGTTGTGCCTCACCATCATTAGAACTGACAAGTTCAAGGTTCCTGTTGATTCCTTTGAACATCATTATTAGCTTTTTGCTACAAAATAATTTGAAACCCAACAGCAGTTTTATTTTAACTCTAACAATTTCGTAGAAAATATAAGAATGACGCATTATATATTATATATCACGATGCAGTGACGAGTTGAAAATAATACCTCTCTACTTCTTCCGTGGATGGCTAAAGTTTTTTTTTTAAATTTAAACCCGAAACCACACGGAACAAATGAACACGGAATGAATTATGTGTGCATATTTAAAAGAACTAAATAGGTACATATTTATGCTTTACTCACATACAGGGTCGCACTGAAAATCAGCGTTGCGGCTTGCCGCAATATCATGCTGAGTGCGGCCCTTTTGGTTCTATTTGGCACGGAGTAGTGCACTTTTTATATTTATTTTTATTTATTTATTTAAATGTTTTATTCGTGTCGAATTTATATCAATAAATGTCTTTCTTTCTTTCTTTCTTTCTTTATACCCACGTATTTACATACCCACTTAATCTTGTGTAGTTCCTACCTATAGATTATCTTTAAGAGTATGCAAGGTTAGAAAACAGTCGGGAATTAGGATTTGTAGTAATTGCAGTTGCGGAAATGATCTCAGTGCTACCGTTACACAGCGGCGGCTCCGTAATGGTCGCCGTTGTTGCAACCCTGGTCGTATAATAGTCACTTTAGACACTATTACACGATATTATTCCGCTAATTTCACTTTTATTACACAAAATTAAACTTCCTTTACAGCGTGTCTATTTTCCTAATGTGTCTGGGCGGTAACCATATTCCGATTGCATTCATTTAAATTTAATTGTATGTTGAGATAATGTAGACTTCAAAACATATAGAAACTATTTTAAAATGAAAAGTCAAGTCGGTTAGCCCGGTCAAATTAACTTCAAAAATTGGGGTAGGTAAGGTTACTTTAAAATTCGTATAAAGCTGAAAACAATTTGCCAAAAATCCTCATCGATTCGAAGTGTGCAAGAAAATTTATTCGAGGTGAAAATCCGAAATCGGGCTAACGGCCTGGCCACGACTTTGAGCGATGCGATGAGCGATGCGACGAGCGACGCGACGAGGCAGAGCGGAGCGGCGCGCATGCCACGGACTTCGCAGGCGCGACAGCGATTTCGCGCGCAGGGGACGTATTTAAAATTAAAAAAAATCGTTATCAAATATTGCTATGAAATGTATTGGAAGTAGCGCATATTTCAGACAGGACATTTTATTTTTAAGAAATGGAGTGCAAGACTTAAATAAACGTCATCAAACACATTGGGAATTCTTTACTTTGTATCAATAATAGGTGTACAGAAAACACCCCGAATAGTTTTACGAGCATACCGGGTTGAGTATTGTATGTAGGTAAGTATACTCCAACCCAATCCGCGCTGGGCCCGCGTGGGAACTATAGCCCAAGCCCTCTCATATTGAGAGGAGGCCTGTGCCCTGCAGTGGGCCGTATATGTATATGCAGGAGTATGGTATAGTATACTCCAACATTTGAATTTGTTAAAACAATAATTGCAATGGTTTGAAACAAAAAAACAGACTTCAATTTAGCAATATCCTGAAAGCACACATCTGTCTATTTAATTACTTAAATACCAATAAAATGTAAGAACTAACTTGATAATAACCTTACGTAAGATTATTATAAATTAGTAAAAGTCAAAAGTTAACTCTGAAGAAGTATTTACATAATAGCCTAATAAAATAAGGTTAATTAAAGTAAGAACCTCGGAATTTCGAGATACCCAGCTGGAAGTTTTGTAAATATTTGCATATTGAGGCCCTAAAAGTTGTCTCAAAACCTACATATTCTAGGGTGTGAGCGACTATTAAATTTCAAGGTCAAAAGTCACAAAAATCTGTTTTTTGCGCTTCTTTTGTAAATATCTCATTTCTCAATATTGTAGAATACAAAATTCTCTACAAGTTTTGTTTTTTATTTTTTTTATACGGTGAACCGATTTCGAGATAGAGGGCGGAGAGCGCGCGGTCATAACATCACTTTGGGTCGACCGGTCTCCGATCGAAAACGCGCCATTATACACTTGATGAACTATCGATAGATCAATGATTATAAATATTTGATTAATTAAATCAATGTGGCTTTGGGTTGGCTGCTGACTGTCTTCGTTTTTTGGCGTAAATTAGAAGATGTGTCCCTCTACGCTGGATTTTTGCAATTAAAGTTGATTTTTTTCTATGTATCAGACCAGCTAGTTTTCGATTTTTGACGTAAAATGAGGTGACCCACTAAGTTCAATATTTTTTGTAAAGGAGGTATGTCGATTTCGACAGTAGTTTGGTTAGGCTCTAGTGCTTTCTAATCATGGTCACCAGGTACTCCAGATCTTCAATTATCCCAGTTTTATATTTTTCCCTTTATGTAGTCATTAATCTCTAATTCTGTACCAAATTTCAGCTTTGTGAGTTTATGGGAAGTAGGTACTAGTTCTATTTTGATGATCATGAGTGAGTGAGTGAGTGTCGAAAATGCGAAACTTTGCTTTCGTTTAACTTCGGTACTAAATGACCTGCTGATTTGAAATTTTGGATTTTAAGTATGTAATTATAGCTTACTAGATGACAAAAATTTCAGCGTTCTGGTCTTATCCAGAAGTGCTCAAATAGGTGCCTGAAAACGCGGCGAAATGGATCCAGTAAAGGATGGTACGGCAGTGCTTGCTTCGCGCTCGACTTGGTGGGGGCACGGCCGTGCCCCCGACCATCAACTTCTGCAGCATTTTGAAGTTTTACAATATCTGTGTCGTTTTGGCCATCGAAGTACCCAAGGCCTTAAGTGATGCTGTGACCGCGCGCTCTCCGACCTACGAGTATATCTCGAAAACGGTTCACCGTATAAAAAAAATAAAAAACAAAACTTGTAGAGAATTTTGTATTCTACAATATTGATAAGAAACACAAATAGCAAAAATCCATAGGAAATGAGATATTTACAAAAGAAGCGCAAAAAACAGATTTTTGTGACTTTTGACCTTGAAATTTAATAGTCGCTCACACCCTAGAATATGTAGGTTTTGAGACAACTTTTAGGGCCTCAATATGCAAATATTTACAAAACTTCCAGCTGGGTATCTCGAATTCCGAGGTGATTTCCTAACCTTATTAGACTATAACCCTTCGCGTGGCAAATTCCAGCTCCTGGACAAAACCGATTTGTGCTTGAGTGGCACGGCCATTTTGAAATATTTTGGCGGATGTGGCAGAGCCTCTAGCTGTCTATTTACTTCAGACCCCATTTTTTATAAAAAGCATAATTCTGGTATAATTTTGTATGAAAACAATTATTACAAGCTATGTTTTTGAAATAACCATGAAATAAGCTAACAGATTTCTACCACGCAAGAAAATTATTAGTGTTCAATCTATTTACAAATTATATCCGAAATATTGGGTACAGACAATTTACCTCGTCTCGATAAAAACGTTCAGAACTTTTAAATAAAACTGTTATTTTATATAAATTTCGGCTTATTTACAAGAATATATAAAACTTCAAAAGACTAAGAGTTCAAAACAACATTCCTCATACATTTTTATTAAACAAAACCTTTACAAAACTCGACTACAACCGGGTACCACCAGCTCACTCAAACTTCAACGCGTAAAAAAAATATTTTGAGTGCGAATTCTGAACGTTTCTGTAGCTTTAAGTGTGACCATATTCAATAAAATCATTAAAACGTTTAGACACGCTCGCGTTTAATTGTAAAATAGCACAAATTTTGCGTTTTAAATAGAGTAGTACACTTCGTCCAGCTCAGGGACAACGCCACATCCGCACTTTTTTTCTCATTCCATCAGCTGGACTGTTGCCACTAAACGCCTTTATGCGCGTATCATGATGCCACCCGAAGGGATAACATTATAATTCGGTGTACATTATTCGCGCGCGAATCGTCTAAAAAATTTTATTCTCTGCCACGTCGCCCGAAACGTGCCGCTCGTAACGCTCGTCGCGTCGCTCTGAATTCGTGGCATCCTCCATTCAGCCCGTGTCTTTGTTTCGGTCGCGCCGCTGGCCGCTCGTCTCCGCCGCCCGCCGCCCGGCGCGCGCCGCGCCGCAAGACGCGTGAGCGGCAACCTCGTGGCACGGCCTGTACACTGCTATGCGATTGTTTTTGCCGCTCACCGCCCGTCGCCGCCGCTGCCGCTCGCCGCGCGTGGTCGTGGCCAGGCCGTTAGAGCGGAAAAATACATAAATATAAATTACGTTTATTTTGACAACGAAAATAATCCTACGAACTACTACTTTCTAAAGATATCGACAGAAATTGTTCTTGAAATTTCTAGTCTACAAATGACAAAGTAATAACTGCGTAGGTACACAAAACTTAATTTTGAGATCAGAAGTTTTTGACACTAGGTAATATTTTTGGTGACTGTTTGTACTGAACCTTTTTTGAAGTACAACATAGGTTCATGTTAGAAGCACGTTTGTTATAACTATACTAGATTTACAAAAGATAAAAATTATAGCACATTTAAACCTTGTAAACGTTCGAATAATCTTCAACCCTTAACAAGTTTACAGATATTTTTATAGGTTATCTCTGTTTTATTACAAATTTGACGCCCAAACGTGCTTTGGACACTATAAATGAGAATTTGCGAAGTAAAATAACCCGAGCTGTTGGACTCATAAAGTTGTAGTTCATAAAGTTAGGTTTCATTGAAGTTGAGTGGTGATACACCAAGTTTCATATGTGATCATTAAACTTTAGTAATGAGATCTTTTATGTTGAATGAATAGTCTTTTAGTTGGTTTTGTTTGCTCGTGTTTTATTTTGATGAAATTATTGTTAGTAATTATAATGTAAGCGTCTAATAATTACGTTGTTTTAACTATAATTTTATTACCTTTTAACGGTAATTTTATTACCATAATAATTTATTATGCTGTGTAAGCAAAAGAGGTATGTCAGGATCGTAGCGAGTGGAACAAAGTAGTCTCTGCCTACCCCTGTGGGAAAGAGGCGTGACGATATGTATGTATGTATGTATGCTGTGTAAAGTCGGGTTTAGTACAACACCTTTCCATTTCTTCCATGAATCTCGTAAGAGGCAACTAAGGAGATATGTTTAGAAATATTTTAAGCAACAGGCTAGGAACCTGTAACTATTGTACCGTTAGTGCCTACTAATAAATCTAAATCTAGTAAAACATATAAATCTCTCTAGCATTTAGTTTCGTTAATATGTAGAAATTTAATATGGATTTGGAATCCATCCATCTATTGTACTAAAAACTAGCATTATCCAATTCAAGTTAAAGTCACGAATTAAACTTTCTCATTAAATACGACACCTGCATTTTTCCCGTCCAATTTGTCAGAAATGACAAGATGATCGCTTTTATTGCACCTCCGACTTTTTAGGGTTCCGTGGCCAAATGGCAAGAACAGAACCTTTATAGATTCGTCATGTCTGTCTGTCTGACCGTCTGTGTATCACAGCCACTTTACTTCCGAAACTATAAGAAGTATACTGTTGTAGCTTGGTAAGTAGAAGTATTATGTGCACAAAAAAACTGCAAACCCATACGTGTGGGTATGGATAGATATAAATGTTATTGAGGTTTTTTTACATACATACATATTCTCACGCCTGTATTCCCGTGAGGGGTAGGCAGAGCACCTGAATTCAAAAGTCCAGTGCCACGTTTAGCAAAATCAGGGTAACCAGATAGTTAAACGTGATATTGCAGTGACAGGTTGCCAACCCATCGCCCACAATACACTAACCCTTTCCCAGAGTCGACTCTTACGACACCCACGGGAAGAAAGGGGGAGGTGCTATTCTAACCCGGCACCACACGGGCAAGACGTAGGTACGACCGCTACATCAAAATTTACACTTAGACAAGTATATAAGAGCTGTCTAAAATGCCTCAATCCAGGGAGCGAAATATTTCTCTAGCACGACCCGTCAACCCCTACTCAAAACATAATCGTTCCATCCACCGTATGTTTACTGCCACTAAATTAGAAATACAGTATGTGCGAAATATTTCATAAACTTGCGGCGTCTAGGGAAGGCTGTAAAAATTATTTACTGTCGCACTGTCTGCATCATTAGCGCTAAGTTGCCGCGCCATCTGGCGGCGCTTTTAATGCACTAAAAACACTAAACGTTGGAAAAGGATGCACTATTTATCATCTTTATGAAGAACGGGTGTCGTTTTACCTAGGACTACGGCGCGCTTTGTTTTTTTTATTGCATTACACAAAGTTATCCAAAGTTGGATCCAAAACGGTGTTGCCCAAAGCTATCGTTATCCCTTTAAAAGACTCACATTGGCATTACATAAAAGTCAAATACGAAATATAAATACATAAAAACCAACTGGGGTAGGCGTCGAAACGCTACATAGCCAGAACCATGACTATTTCACGCTCGTAGACACTCTTAGCATATTTTTTTAAACAATTTTTGTATCTACAGACTCGTGGTCCGTACCTTGATGATTTTAGAATTACTTTTTTTATTTAGAACTAGCTTTTGCCCGCGGCTCCGCTCGCGTTAATTTCGGGGTAGCACAGAAGAGATAGCTCATCCCATATACCAATTTATAGCTTTCTACATATAAAATTGCGGTATTCTCCACAAACTTCCACCTCTCACTTTAGTGAAATGGGGAGTTTTGAAGAGACAAAAAGTAGCCTATGTCACTCTCCATCCCTTCAACTATCTCCACCCAAAAATCACGTCACTACGTCGCTTCGTTTAGCCGTGAAAGACTGATAAACATACAAAGTAAACAAACACACTTTCCCATTTATAATATTAGTATGGATTTTAATTTATATCCCGTGTGGTGCCGGGTTAGAAATAGCACCTCCCCCTTTCTTCCCGTGGGTGTCGTAAGAGTCGGCTCTGGGAAAGGGTTAGTGTATTGTGGGCGATGGGCTAGCAATCTGTCACTGCAGTATCACGTTTGATTATCTGGTTGCTCTGAAATCGCTAAACGTGGCACTGGATTTTTGAATTCATGTGCTCTGCCTACCCCTGTGTATTTTAATTTTGCGCGCTATTCGAGGGCGTTTTAGTAAATAGTAAAAAGACAATTAATCTTCTTTGACGAAAGCTGAAGAGTTTGTTTGTTTGTTTGTTTGAACGCGCTAATCTCAGGAACTATCGGTTCGAACTGAAAAATTATTTGTGTGTTGGTTAGACCATTTATTGAGGAAGGCTTTAGACTATATAACATCACGCAGCGACTAATAGGAGCAAAGAAAATATTGGAAAATGTGGAAAAAACGGGGGGGAATAGCATGGGAATAGTCACTCATCCACGCGGACGGAGTCGCGGGCACAGCTAGTTATTCATAAACCAACAATGTATCAAAACATCTAAACACCCAAATAGGTTTTATGTGGCCAAGTGGCTAGCTGGCTGGTGATAATATGCCGTAAATAATGTCAAAATTTGTCAGTTCAGTATAAATTTTGACAGCCGCGTATCTTAGGGAATAAGGGTTAATTTATTAACGAAATGTAAGTAACTTTCGCCGTAACGACATTAGTGCTGAATAATATAAAGTACCTATTTTACTCGCAAAAAAGCGGGAGACGTATGAAAATCAGCGGCGCTTCCGTCGTTCTTGAGCTAAATAGAGAAGGTTTTAATAAAAACGCGTAAGATGTATGAAATATTGCGGCGCTTACTGTTTTTTGGAGTTGAAAAATTTGTATGGGAGAACGATTTTTTAGTTTTTTAGTATGTTACACTATTTTTTTCCACACTTTCTCATCTTACAAACCTTCCCTGAACTTCAACGAACATTTTAAAAAAAGAATTGGCCAAATCGGTTCGTGCGTTCTGGAGGTATTTCGTCAGGAAGGAAAACACGACTTATTTTTATATAGTAGATAAACTGTACGCTCCGCGTAAAAACAGCAGTTTTTTTTAAATATATGCTCTTAAAATTAAACTCCTAGCATATTTATAAGGTTTAATTTAAGTGACAAGGCTAGCCTGTTGCCTAAAATATACCTTGACCTTCCTTATTCACCTCTTCTTTTTACGTAGGTGCCTTTAAATATTATTTAGAAGGGCTCTCAACGTAAAGCAGTGTTCGACACGTATAAAACTTCACAAAACCCTTATAAAACCATTTTGCGACTAATATAGCAAACTACATACGCTAGAAAAACTTGGACTAGTCACGAGCTCGTCATTAATATCGGGCTAAGGTGACTATTACCGAGTAATCTGCAAAGCCGAGGGCACGCGAAGATAGCCGAGGATTGCCGAGGATTGCCGATGATCGCCGAGATGAGCGCTTTTATCGTTTAACTCCCCCAAGTGTGATACAGGAGGGCTAGCATGCGTCGATTTTGTCACTATTTCTCCGTATATGTGGCTTCACACTTTCGTAAACCTTATTGTAACGTGTTAGAGTGCATTTTAAGGGATGTTTTCGCGATAATTTAGTAAGTGCGGGCTTTTTGAGCGTCGTAGCCCCTTGTCCGTCTACTGGCTAACTTGTTAACTCTTATTGTGATCGTTCATGGCTGATGCTGGTGAAGTTTTTGTAAATTGACGTAATGAGATCTCGCTTATTGTTCATATAGGGAGGTTTATTTGACGCGGCAGAATGGAATTACATGAATAGCTAAGAATGGTCTTGTGTGGAAGAGATTTGATTAAATTTTCTGGGGTTGTTTTGGTATGAGTGCCAAAATGCTCATAATTTTTTAAATAAATACGCCTTATCTATAGATGTGCTCGTACTCAATTGTTAATTTAAACTCTAAATAGGTAACTGATAATTTTGTGGAATAGTTTTAAAAGATAATGTTATTATGTTTCAATAATTTACAAATTATGCTAGGCCGATTGTTTTTTTTTGCGCCGCAAAATACAACTTTTGCCTTACTTATAATAAAAAAAAAGATATAACTAGCCCGGTAGACAGACGATAATTATAATCAGTCTTAGAACATAAACGGGGTATTATCATAAAAAGTCAATGCAATTACGAGTATTCCATAAAACCCAGCTATGACATTTAATTATTACATTCCACGACCCTATTACCGTGCTTCAATTAATACCTTTATTTGAATAAAACTGCATTCTGTTATTGCAATTGAAAACAATTTCATTGTGCTTATGCATCCGTTATTGTCTTTATAATTGACAAACCATGCGTAGTTAATTTATACAAGGTGTTGATTTACAAAATGACGTCAGATATTGAGCTGTATATGTATATTTCAACAAGCTCAGAGTATTTTAGTGGACAGGAGGCAAATTAGTCTCTCTGTCCGGGATTATAGGATCTCTAGGATAGGGATCTCTATCCTAAGAGATGGCCGTAGCATGTGGTGATGAAGGTGATGGCGTTAGCAAATGCGTTGGAAATGGCCTGAAAGTAGAAGTGATATCTACTTTCTAAGGTTCCACATTTGCATAAGTACCAAAGTATCAAGCATACCTTGTCTAGGTCATTTGTCGCACCGTAGTAGGCAGAGAGCCTTTGCTGTCCTAATCAACATTTTTTAAAGTGCGGCAAACGGTTTCACGTCATTGGATCTTACAATCATTTTAGTTCGTACTTCGTGTCCCTTCTGTAGATATGACAAAAGTTAAGTGTCAAGAAACGTTAGAAAAGATAAAATGTATTAAGTACCTACCTACGGTACGCCTCCCTAGCTACTAGCCTGTTCAAACAAATCATAAGATTGGACTTTCAAGTCATAAATTTTATGTCTACGGGAGAGACCACCTCATCTCAACATGTAATTCCTAAAATCGGCACTTAAACGCTGAACGCAATACAATCTTAGAGAATAATTCCCGAAGTTTTACGAAGCTCGTTTCGCTTTTTTACGAAGCGACTGTCTAACATACGCAATGCGCAATTTCAAATTAACCTTCAACATTTCTAACAGCTGTCAAAATGCATGGCCACAGCTAATAAAAACATGTCATAAACAGCGTATGTGGTAAATAAAACGTACGAAATTAAAGTTGGAGCGATGCATTAGAACTCGGCGATACATCAGCGGTCTCTCGTGAAAGCTCCACTCTTGTGTGTATCCATAGGACGATTCCACTTTTTCTTTCATTTACTCCAAGAAATATCCTAGGATCCGAATTTTATTCGAAACAGACGTGAATGCCATCCCGCCGTCTTCTCTTTGGTAAATGAATGGGGCTCTACCTCTACTCAACTATGCGACCCTGGTTACATGTTGGTTACCCCTTCCATAACCGATGACCTTCAAAATTTTAGAACCTTAGGACCTTAGGATCTGTAATGAAATACGTTTCTTTCAACCTTTGGTTCGCGACCATCGAGGGGTTATAGGACCAACAAGGAAAGGCAAGCAAGGTGGTTGCAAAGGGTTTCAATGTTGAATCCAATTATATCGACGGTCCCTACGTAGATGATCGAAAGTCAATTTTGGGACTTTTCAGTACAGCGTTTTGAAGTTGGTTTTTAGCATAACTCTGAAAGTATAAATATTACATTGACTTTATGTGTCCACAACAACTAATAAAATACGCACTAATCATGTGACATTTTTATTTTAAGAAAAAGTATATTAGTTTTTTGGAAAATTCAGTTTCGATAACGTACGTCGTGATGAAAACAATTGCTTGTATCGAAACTGTTATTTTCGATTTTTTACGCCGGAATAATTTTTTAAACTTTGATCGAAAATGGCAGTTTCGATTATTTACTTCGACAGCAGTACTGCGGTAACTAACGTAACTGGTAATATCGATGATTTACGCCGTAAAAAATGTCTGTGTTCTTATTGATTTATACCATTTTCGATATGAACTCATGTTTTTAAGTCACTTTTAATATGAGTACTTAAATTTAATCAGTATTGCTTTGCTAATCTAAACTTTTATTCCAATCTAAAATTGTCTTTTCCTGGAAATCAGACTTTTAAATCACTTTTGTCATCATACTTTTCATTATTAAGTAATGAGTTTAACAAGCTTCTTATTTCTTAAAATCAGACTTTTTACATATATCATCACAGCTTTAACTATAAGTCTTATCATTTGGTAATTACTTATTATTAATGCCTAGTGTAATAATTTTTACTTTTTTTTTAATTTGTCAGAAAAAATCATCATAAAACACAAAGAACCGAAAAATTCAAATTTACAAAGGCAAACATATCCCTTAAGAGATCTTTTCTTGCTGGCTTTTCTTAAAATTAGATACACAAATAAAAGAAATAAATAAATAAAGTGAAAATCAAAACAGTTCTCAATACATTACATTTAGTTACTTAATATACACTAAACTTGTAAAAAAAACACATAACATAAAACATAATAAATGTGCCTAAACGCTGAGTAGATAAGCAAAAATCTTTTTAAAAACTCTCCATTACACTGTATTATTATTTATATACTAACAAAGTAGGGATTTTAGGTATCCTTAGGAAAAAACGAGAAAAATACCCTGTGGGCTATTCACGTCGAACAAAACGAAAAATAGGTACAATATTCTAATCAAAACCGTCAAAATTGTCACCTGTACTTGTACTGTATTTATATTAAAAAAATACTCTTTATATTATAGATAAGTCACCCTTTGACTTGTATTTAAAGAACACACCATTCAGTATCATAAAGCTTTCGTGCCTGTTTAGCCCCTTACTAATGTACATTTATCGGGATTAAAAATGATTTCCCTTTTAGTATCTTTTTCAATAAGACGGATACTGTCATCTTTTTGAAATTTGGAGCAGATGATAAATAAAAAGAACCCGCAATTTACTGGAACTTAATTGTGCTACATACAAACAACTTTGGGTGAATTTTGAGCAATTTTTTGTCGTTAACTTCTAATCCTATATGCTGTAACTAGGCATTTATTTTGATCTTCAACCGGGTAGGTATGTCTTATCTGAAAATGCACGGCATTTGTCACAAAAATCTTTCTTTGAGACATGGAATCTAATGTTCATGTGCTCATTTGATTCACAATGTAAGTTGTACTGAGCTTTTTCCTGTGATGTACTCTTGACCAGAATTAAGTAGAAGTTTATTTCCAGGTCTTTTTCTCTTTTTCTGGGTTTATTTTGGATGTAAACCGTCTCTTTTAAAATGGTCGGGCTAGACGAATCTGAGATTGACACTGTTACAAGAGAGCTGATGCTAGCTATGGGCCCTGGACTACCTGTAGTAGGTTCAGATTCTGTCGGGAGCGGTGTCAATAGAGAAAACAAACTTTTAATGCTTTTATTGTCCTGAGGTGAGCTTTGTATTAAGATTTCGTAGTCCTGTAATAGGAATGGCACAGGAGTATTTTCTGAGATGCCTAAAATAAATGAATCCTTATAACTGTTCATTGCGTTTGGTGATTTTTCTACCGCCACTTCCAGGAACCATCAATTTGGCGTAGCTAGATAATTCTTAGATAATTCTTCGTCAACTATTCTCATGTCCTATTCTTTGTCCCCAAATTATGTACACAGTGTGGGCAGCGAAATGTATAAAACGATATTTTACTGACATTTTAGATAGTAAGTGAGTATTGTTTGATATGCTTATCAATAGTGCCATAATATTTTCTATGCCAAGGTGACTTACAATAAAATTTGACCAAAAAATTAAAAATAGTTTTATCGAAAGTTGGAAAAAAGAAACGAGAACATCGGTGTAAAACTTTGAAAGTGGTAGTTTCGATGTAAACCGAATTGTAATTAACGACGTATAATATCGAATATGCCAGTTTCATTATAAAGTCAATAGTAAATTCCAACGTACAAAATCGAAACTGGTAATTTCGATACTACGCCAATTGTTAATTCCAATGTACAAAATCGAAACTGGTAATTTCGATTATTTACTTCGGTAATGCAATTGAATGTTCGCATCAAATAATTTTTAATTAAAACCTTAAATGCACAATATTTCTATCCATCTTGATACATTAAATTTGTTTTGCATCATTATTACGCAGTATTAGAACCAATATTATAGTAAAATTGTAAAGCCTTGTAAGCTAATTAGTCGTTTCTTGCCAGCTGACCGCGTCGGGGGCTCTTGCGACGTATATTATTGAAAGTGCTACTTACGTTAGTCTACTACGGAAATGCTATTAATTTTCGATGTTTTACGACTCCAAAATCAGCTAAAAAATAAGAAAAACTCTTTTCTGTCACCATGGCTATAAAATATCGGTCGAAAGAAATAGATTACACGAATAAAAAAAAACGTAAATTTTGAGTTTCGATGATCTACGTAGGGACCGTCGATATATTTTGTAATCCTAAATCAAAGTAGGTACTGGATTTTTTTATCGCATCATCAAAAATACTGGTCTAACTTCTTCTTAAATTTAATAATCACGCTCTTGTTGGTGAAGCAAACGCCACTTTACTTTACACGGTCTTTTTCCAGATGTTTGGTGTCCTGATACGACACAACTCCCGCTTTCTCCGCCTGGTCTTGCCCATCTGCCTCTTCTTCCTCTCTCTTTCCTAAACTGCTCTAACTCTAACTGCTCCAGACAAAATGCCGTGCCTTAAGCCGTCCCCTTCGCCGTGTGTCGTCCGACAACGTCCCCCAGCCGTCTCCGTTAATAACACGGTTTACGACAGAGTGACGCTGGCTATTAGTTTTATGTGCTCCGTTTAAGCGTTTAAGGTTTATTAGTGGGTGTACAATCGCCAGGTCCCGCGCGAGTCTAGACGTGTCTTTGTGTACGTCTTCATATTTACAGGTGTTGAGAAAGTAAAAGGTTTCTTTGGTGTGTTGTGTTGCGTCTCATCGGATTATTTTTGGGATCCGACGTTTTCGCTGAATTTCATTTTCAACCGATTCGTTTGGCAACTTCTTCGTGTTGCAACTGTTTTTTTGACTTTAAGTTGTTCGGGATGTTTCAGGACTATCTGTTTGAACTCTGTTGGTTAGGTTAGGTTCGTTTTATAACAATTTTGGAGTACTTACTTATAGTCACCAAATGAAAACCAGTTGGGAAATAAAACAGTTGCTAAACTACCATGTAGTTTTCGCTGAAATTTGATTTGGCCTATACTTACCGAAAAGATTTACTGCTACTGTAACTTTTTCATATAATCAAAAAAATATCACAAAATCTAGCAGCAATTCATGAGGATCACCTGATGGTAAACAATTACCGTTGCTCAAAGACATTCCCAACACAAGAAGAATCACAAGTGCGATACCAGCCTTGCAGGAAGTACATTCTTGTCTTGTCGTATTAGTCCAAAAATACGACAAGCGACAATTCATTCCACAAGGCATTAGTGTGAGGCTGAAAGTTTCTAGATAAACGTACAGTTGTGGATTGCCGTTTATTATAATTTGCCAGTTAGTCCTTTCAGTGTAGGCCGAATCTAAATAACTTCTTATCTTCTACAGGTTAGGTTAGGTTAGCTATTAGAATTAGATTATTAGATTTTAGATTATAATTTAGATTAGAGACTATTTTGACTGTTTTTGCCTCATTTTGACTTGGTTTTTTTAAGACTTGAAATTTAACGTTCAAATCCTCACACATTTCTAAGTATCTAAACTCGAGGCATCGCCGCAAATGGTGATGCCGTGTGTATTAAGAACATTATAACAAACAGTAATAAGTGTTACTGCATTAATTATATTCAGCTTTACCTTTAGTTTTCAGATAAAATTTCATATTTTGTTCGTTGAAATTCTAATCTTACTAATATTATAAACGTGAAAGTTTGTGAGTATGGATGGATGGATGTATGGATGGATGGATGGATGTTTGTTACTCCTTCACGCAAAAACTACTGAATGGATTTTCATGAAACTTTACAGTAATGTAGCTTATACATCAGAATAGCACATAGGCTACAATTTATAAAGATTTTGTTTGAATTTTCCAAAATATGACGATAAGTGTCGAGAAAGTAGGAAAAAATCTAATGGCGGCTGGCTATTCTGGCGGGCGCTTCCTAATAATAATTCCGAAATCTCTTCTGTGTTAACCCGAATTTAACGCGTGCGAAGCCGCGGGCAGAAGCTAGTCTTAAAATAAATGGAGTATCCCAAAGAAGGTTTTTTATAGCATTATCATAAATAGATAAGTGAAATGTGTATTTGATATCTGAGAAACCATACTATTTTTTATCTCATTTACTCCACGTTAAGCCAAAGAAAGCTAAGCGAGCTCTTCAAAGTTATGCATAATTCAATAATACATTTTCTTTTTTTATACGCACCCAATGAAACCCGAAACGCATGCAAACCGACGTGAAAAAGCTTTCTTAAAAACGGCAGATTAGACTGTAAACCCCCCTTTATTACACGGAGCGGGGAGTAATTGAAAAAAGATCTACCTGCTCATTTTACTAACAATGCTGTAATAAAAGAAGTTTACTCGAACAATAACCAATTTGCCGAAGAAAACACAGCACCGGGATAGCCCATTGACATTAATAAATGATTAGCCTCCCCGAACGTAGCGTTTTCATTGTAATGCGCCACAAAAGATGGGCCTACGGTGCTTTGTTAAATTATAATTTGATGCCTCTTTATCGTATTTCTAGTAGACGTTTTTTTGACGGAAAAATGTTGCGATCGGCTTTTGTTTCGGATAAGTTGGCTTTTGGATATTTTTATGAAGTGATTCAGGATTTTGACGTGAGAGGAAAATTGGTTAGTTAATCAATACTTCCTTACTAATATTATTTGTGTGAAAGTGGCTATGTGTCTGGGAAATCGCGTACGGTAAACAGGATACGCTCAGTAAATGAAATGTTACACAGAAACCAAATCCATGATCATCACATCTCTAAGGGGTTTTTTTAAAAGGGAGCCTGTTATAAGTTTGTCGGCAATATGTTTTGTCTGTGGCATCTAATACGGATGGACCGATTTTTTTTTTTATTCTAAACCCAGTTTGTGGTGGCGCTCAGCCAGATTTGTACGAAATCTGATCAGCAGCTTTTAAGATATTGAAGTTTAAACCATGTTTGTCCGTACTCAAAATTATGGAATTTAATTGCAAACCTTTTTCAAGCGATTGAGCTGAAATTTTATATTATTGCCAAATCTTGGTAATATAGACAGGACCGTCTCCACGGGAGATTTTCAGCGGTTTTTCGAGTGACTAGAAACTCGGTACACATGATAATAGGACAGATAACAATCAAGTAAAGTTGACAAAAAACGAATAAAAAATCTTGAACTAAAAATGGAATTTTTAACTAAAACTTTTTTTTTAGTTGATTAGCTTATGAGAGTATTACGGTGTTCATATCGCATTATTCAAATACAACATTACGAATACAACGACTAAAATTCGGCAAAATGGAGTTCTACAAACAATTGCGCATCGCACTAACTCCCATCGCCACTATCGCCAGCGGCAACCGCATGTTCCAAATTTGAAAAAATGTGTTCCTATTTCAATCCTCATCTGTTTTAGGAAGTTATGCGCAAACCTGACGGTGCAACTTCTTATCGCTTCGATTATTAATCCAATTACTTCGCTTTGTTCGACAAGTTCAAGCTTCATTGGCTTGACGTCGTTATTTCCACCATTATGAGTTGGGAATTTGTAAGGGGCTCGTCATAGTGAGAAGTTTTTCTTCCATTGAAATTGGTCTAGTGGTTCCGTGGTTGTAAGAAGTCAATAAGAAAATAGGTTATGATTTTCACTGTTGTATCCTCAGTATAATATAATATAGGGGACAGAATTGTAGTTCAGGCTATTATGTTTTTTGTTGTAGTCTATGGTTTTTATGCAAAAGTGTATCAGAAAAAAGATAAATTCGTGGTTTCGTATTAATTTACATACATACATACATACATATTCTCACGCCTGTATTCCCAGGAGGGGTAGGCAGAGCACATGAATTCAAAAATCCAGTGCCACGTTTAGCAAATTCAGGGTTACCAGATGGTCAAACGTGATATTGTGGTGACAGGTTGCTAGCCCATCGCCCACAGTAGGTACACCAACCCTTTCCCAGAGTCGACTCTTACGACACCCACGGGAAGAAAGGGGGAGGTGCTATTCTAACCCGGCACCACACGGGAGGTAAGAAGTAATAAATACAACACCTACTAAAATAAACCGGGTAGTCCTAGATAGCCTTCGTGGCTATTTCACTTTATGTGTTGTTAGTTTATTTGCAGAATATTCTGGATTAAATAAATTTCATTTCATTTTATAAAAATGTGACTGTGTCAAAGGTTAGTAATTAATCGTATAAAAAGTGCTCTTATTGCTGTAACAAGAATTTGTACCTAATAAACTTTCTCTGAGAACTAAAACATTAGACCGTAATGAATTAAAAATAAATTTTGGTAATTGGCTTACTGATAAAGATCTTTACAATTTGAAGGAATTCTGGGATTATAAAGAATTTATGTAATAAAATAAGTGTTATAACATTACTTTTGTAACTATATTGTAAGTCGTAAATTCAGTCCATTATAACTAACCTAACCTAACCTACAGAGTTCTATCTTTTTTTTCTGATCGTCGTGATTCTTCTCGGTTCTGAATCTGCCCCTACCAATGATAAAACAACCGCTTAAGCGATTCCTACTTACAAGTAATATAACAAATACCGCATACGTGACATCGCATTTTACTCCCAAACAAAAGTCTTAAAATTAGATAAAGTTTCCTCCGAACTGCATATCAAAGGATGAAGTTCTCTTACAGTTAAGTTTAGTCGATTGTTGTTTTGATTTATTCGATTTGTTTCATATTAAGCACGGTGTTCCGTGTGATGTCGGGTATACAACAAAACCTCTTCATTTCTTCCGTGGATGTCGTAAGAGGCGACTAAGTAAATAGGATAAGGTATTTTTAGGCGAGAAGCTAGCAGCCTGTCACTATTTTACCTGCCAACTTAAAACCAAAAAAATATGCTAGAAGTGGCCACGAAACGTGAAATAGTCATAGTTTTTTCTGTGTAGCGTTTCGTGTGCTCTGCCTACCCCATTTGGGAATACAGGCGTGATGTATGTATGTATGTAAGCATGTTTGGTGTATTTTCCTGCGGTTCCAGTTTGCCTGTGGCGAACATGGGTTTAAAAGATTCCATACCATTAAAAAAAGAAACCGTTGTCCGTCTGTTCGGTAGTACACCAAAACTCTTTTTATCAAGCACGCATAAAGCCACGGATACATTAGGGGACAAATGTGCCGCGACACGTGTCGCGCGACATGTCGAGCGAAGTCCGGCAACGTCGCGCTACACCGCTCGACATGTCGCGGCACATTTGTCCCCTAATGTATCTTTGGCTTAATAATTTAACTGTGAAACGGATTGTTCGACACTTATACCCTTATTATTTCTCCTATACGTGACTCTACACAATATTGATACCACACAATCCCCTTTCTTCAAATACGTTATTCTTCAGAGTCATTACTTCTATACAATTCTATTTGAATCGTTTCCCGGTTCTGCCCAATATTGATACTAAACAATTGATTTTCATCGCATTAGCACAATCCTATTTGCGATTCTGCAGAATTCATTTTGCTCAAAATCTACTTTAATTATTAGTACTTATAATAGAGACAGGTTGTAGCCTGTCGCTTAAAGCATACCTAAACTTATTTCCTGAGTCGCCTCTTACGACCTCCATGGAAGAAATGGAGAAGTGTTATAACCCGATACCACACGGCAATATTTTTTAAATCGTATTTTTATCGCATTCTCATATCTATTACAAGGCATATGTTTCCAAGTACTTAAATAATTAACTACAGCATTAACGAGGCAAATATTTCGTGTATTTCGAAACATTTTTCACCATGCCCTCTTGTCGGCCACAGGTGGCCTTGTCAGCTGTCTGGCCGTCCGCCTTCGCTAATTACATTTTTTTACATCACACACAACCCTTTCAAAATAAATGCCCTTAACACGTTCACTGCGAAAGGAGGTGGATTACACCTCGTGCATAGCTGCCATCCTGTGCGGCAGTGAAAATAGCGTACTTTCCCCTGGTGCGAAGAGCACAATTTAGTTAATCTTTGGAGTAGAACAAAGACAAATATACTTTTGAGTTCGTCTTTTAAACTAGTATTTTAATACATATTCCAAATACTCGAGAGGCGGATTGAACCTCTCCCGCACAGGTTAACTTTTTTTTCTTTTCAGTGCGGGAAGGGGTTGAATCCACCTCTGACCCCTTGCACACCCCGCGCCGCACTGAATGTATACGATGTAAACAGCCAGTGATGTGCCATCCACTGAATAAGTCGAACGCATCATAAGTTTAAAACTATTGTTTATCTTGAGACGAAAAATTACTAACCTACCTACCCACTTTTCTATTATGTTTGCAATGTTTCAACGACAATCATTCGAAATAAAATATACATACATATATACAATAAATTACGCCTATGTTCCCAAATGGGGTAGGCAGAGCACACGAAACGTGAAATAGACATATGATTGTGACTATTTCACGCTTCGCAGTCACTTCTAGCATCTTTTTAGATATTAAAGCAGATGAAAGAGGTAATATAACAGTGACATGTTGCTAGCTTGTCGCCTTCAGAATACCTAAACCTATTTCCTTAGTCGCCTCCTACGACATCCACGGAAGAAATGGTGATGTGCTATTCTAGACCCGAAACCATACGGGATTGAAATAAATAATTGATTATTATTTACTATTACTTTCATTGATAACTTATACGTTTCCCATCCCTACTTAGGATTATGTCGGTAATTTCAGTGCGAAGGGAGGTCTAAAAGACCTCATAAAGTTTTTTATTTTTATTAATAGTTCTAGAAGTCCTAGATTCGGGCGAAGCCAGAATCAAATTAAGTAATAGATGGAGAATTCATAGTAAAAAAAATGAAGCACTAAAATAAACCTCCATCGAGATATAAACGTTTTTTCTTTTCTTGGGTGAAGAGGCGGAATAGACCTACTGACGCACTGGAGATAAAATGGGAAAGGGGTTGTTTCAACCTACTAACGCACCAGAAAAACAAACACAGAAATCAGTCTCGCAGTGAACGTGTTAATCCGTATTCCAGAAGGAGTAAGAGCCATTTTTAGTCTCTAAAATTGGTTCTTGTTGATTTTTAAGCGCATTTTTTAATAAAACAACAATATTTTGAACAGGTTGGAGGTTGTTGAAGACTTGAAGATTAAATTTTCGTTAATTAATTTACAGACATTCCTCGTCTGGGCTTTATCGAATTTTAGTTTCGTGTGTGAGTTTGATTAAATGCATCTTCAAAGAAGAGTGGTTTGTTAAAAGTTTCATTATAATTCAATTTTTTTTGAAGACACGTGTTTGTTACCAAGATGAAAATTTAAATTGCGGAAAAATCTGGAAAAATTGGCGTAGGGACCTATTTTGTTTTAGATAATTTACACTACTATACACACCAAATTTATTTAGTTATTTGAAACTAATTATTTTTTTAAATATACAACGTGTTTCGAAAACCGTGTACGATATTTCACACACGTATATATTAAAATACATAAGTGTCTTCCTCTTCATTGGATACTTACTAAAAAAAACCATAATGCGCAATAATTCCTTCCAACAAATGCACATTTTCCAGCATACACCAAAAACATAGTCAACTTCGCAAACAAAGCTGCAGACTTTAGACATAGCAGTATGTACAATTTTAGTAGAAACAATATCTTTATAGGGGAGGCAGGGGACGGCGGGACCGGCTCCGATAAAAATTATTTATACACTTTCCGAGCACTCCTCTCCCGTGGCGATACGATTTTTCCCTAAATTACCTATTTACTAACGACGTTATTTTTCTAAAGATACAGAGGACGTTATTTTTTATTTGTGTGGTGTAAGATGTAGATATCGCAGTTTTCTTTTTAATGTGTGCATAAGAAAGTAAGTTGTATTTTCAAGTTGCCCACGGAACGTGAAATAGTCATGGTTTTGTCTACGTAACATTTTTCAGCTCTGCCTACCCCATTTGGGAATACAGGCGGTGATGTACGTAAGTATAAAATATATTTTTCACTATCAATTCTGGTAGTTAAAAAAAAACCAATACGGGGATTGTGCAACACATTTTATTTATTTTAGTTTAAACGATTCTGAATTTGAAAAACATTTTTTTCTTCCAAATTTGTAAAAAAAAGAAAATGTCTTTTTTTTTTCATAAAATGACGACTCACCATTAAGCATTTCTATCCAGCCAGTACCTCGTAAGGCCATAAACACACCGCCGGCAGTGAGTCCGCGCCCGACGGGATATTAGCGTCGGCGCGGTCACACAATGGCACTGCCCGGAGCAAACACAATATCCGACGTATGACGTGAGATTACGCCCGTGAGTGCCCGGCCTTAACTGTGAACATCGCCTAACTTTGCTTTAGGTCTTATACGCTTATTATTTTATTACTTTTCTTGATAGAGTTGCGAGACTTAGAGCTTAGTATCTAGTTTTGTACTGAATAATGACGATATATTATAAGGAGAAGGTTTATTTATTAGTGCCGTGTTGTATCGGGTTTAGAATAACATCTCCTTACTTAGGCGACTAATAAAAATAAAAACAGGTTAGCAAACTGTCACTATATCTGCTAGAATGGGCAGCGAAGCGTGTAAAAGTCATAGTTTTGTCGACGTAGTGTTTCATGTGCTCTGCCTACCTAATTTGGGAATACAGGCGTGATTGTATTATGAGGACAAAAATGTTTTATACATCCTAGGGTATTTAATAGTTGTCTATCTGTTCTTGAGCGACCAATGGTTAAAAAATACCACTTCCATTACAGTTTATAATCGCATTACAGTTAATAGTTTATTCAATAAGTCCGAATGATTGGGTTATTAATAATTCAGCGAAATAATATAATAATATCACGTGCTCACCAATCACATAACCATAACATAACTAAAAGCAAAATCAATACATCCGTTCTCGATTTCGAATTTTAACGTTCGAAATTTAAACGCGCTTTTACCCTCCGAGCTTAATACTGGCCAGTAATTCCTAGTATCGTTTCCAAATTTCAATTTCGGCCGCCGGAACAGTGCCGGTATCGCGGCGTCATGTGCATGGGAAGTTTGTACGCCGACATCCAACAGCGGCTAACGTGCATTGAAATTATCGTACACCCTGTAGTTATAGAATTACAACACGACGGGGTCTAGTAATGAAGAGGTCGATGCACGTTTTAGCGTACTTATACACTGTGACGTTTTATTGGTTTTTATACAGGAATCTCTTTTTTTACAGTGAAAATTAACGGATTACTCACGTTGTTTATACCGAGATTA
>BHDV01007544.1:11111-22386 GCA_005406045.1 Adoxophyes honmai
GGCCTGAATTGCTTCGAGAAAAGGATGGTACGGCCGTGACGCTTTTTTGCTCGACTTGGTGGGGGCACGGCCGTGCCCCCAGATCATAATCATCAGACGATCCGTTTGCTGTGTTAATTTACCCATACGTAAATTACAAAAAGTAGGTACCTATCTAGCTACCTACCCCAGCAGACTGCTTCGGTATCCGTCGGTTGCTGATGTTGATCCAATCTTCGCTTTGGTGCTACACTATTGAACACACTAGGTATGAACATTGTACCTACTGTTTCGTTTTTAAGATACGAAATCAATTACTGGAATTGCTTCTGGAGTACAACTGCGATCCCCTAACGCAGTTCAAAGGACGGTCAGCTTTTGACATAGCTGCGAAGACCATGGACATTCTTGACATCATAGTAAGAAGCCCTAAAACCAACTTGAATGCAGTCATCAATGATCAGGGCCAAACTATACTAGTTAAGATGTTCCATTGGCCTTACTTTAAAACCATTGATAGCAACGAACGCTTACAAACGGTTAGTACACCTACCAATACCAACTAATGCATATTAATTAATTTACTTATCGACTACGGTCTTTTTTATCTACTATCTCAGAATTCTCAGATACTAAAATGACATTTCCAATGTTGCCTGTTTTTTGCAATTTGCAATGCAGATTTTGGTAAGTTATGCCCTTATGCCACAAAATAACCTAAACCTAAAACGTTGAAATTTGATTAATTGTGATAATCGCATTTTTTTGTAATATAACATGGGCAAACCACTTATCCAGGGTGCAAGTATTGGCGATGGTTTGAAGAACATCATTAAACAATAAAATGTGGACAATGTGGTATTATTATTTGTAAACTCGACATTTCTATTTGTCAATTTAATATCTGAAATTATACAATGGCATTATAGTTAGTTGACGCATGCGGGATATTATGTGTACAAATGATTTTAACCTTTATCATGACTTTAGCTGACAAATCTACTCCTCTTCGGAGCCGACCCTCTGCTTGAATGCCAAAACATGGGAGTCCAGTACAGAAACTTGTTCGTTATGACAAAAAATACTCTACTAGAAATAGAATCAGCACCGGCTGCCGGGAAGGCATCGCCCACTCCAGCAGGTATCAGTTATAAATACCTAACTTTCAGGTACACTTACATTTCCTTCCTAACAGTATTTCAATCAGCGAGTGTCCAATATCTACAAGTCAACGCACTTTAAAACAGCTCCAAGGCGATATATCTGCGCATTGAGCGATTTTCAGACCAATTTGGCGATGAGCGATGGGGTTCACGGAAGGGCCAAAAAAGCGGGCGGCCAGCGCGTCGCACTATTAGTTCCCTCCACTAGTCGGCTTATACTTTCATAAAGATATCCAAGATAAGTCTTTTCGTTCACCTTATTGTTAGACGTTCTGTGGTCTTAACTCTTAAACTAGGTCAGCTTAATATTTATATTTTCAGCTAAAAAGGAACCGTCAAAGAAGGATGAAAAATCTAAGGGTCCGGTTAGTTCATCCAAACCGACAGGCAAATTTGCAACTGACGACCTCGGGAACTACCGGCAAGCCATTGATCTATTAACGGAGTGTGCTAGGATACTACACATTAGATGGCTTCAAGGGAAGTTAGCCAAAGAGCTCGTTCAAATCATTGACAGGTAACAAATCATGCATGTTTTTTTAATATAAGTACATAGTTATCTCAAGTTATCTGTTTCTGCTTAAGTACCTACCTATGTACCTTTCTGAACCTGTACAGTAATGGTTCGAACCTTCCTAGGATTGAACAATATCTAATCAGTAGTTTTGAAGATAGTGAAAAAGACAAATAAATTAACGTTTTTATATCGAGATTAGCTTGACATATTTCGGGCAAATTCGTGACCCACCATCGGAAGCAACGCGTCACAACGGCTACAGGTTAAGGTTAACTGAGCTCCACTGCTTGACTTTTTCACGCAACTGACAACGGCTCTGCATGATTTATATGTAGCCGCTGTGGCGCATTGCTCCCAATTATGGGTCATGAATTCATTCGAAATATGTCGGGCATATTTCGATATAAAGACGTGAGCGTATCCGTTTTATTTGATTCTGATTGAGTCTCACGGTACTTTAGGTATATTTAAGATAGTGTTTAGGATGTAAGAGCTTGAAAAGGTAGAACGTTTTCCACTATGTATTTTTAGTAAAAATATTAATAATTACTGGTAATTGTAAGGCACAAGCATCGCCACTGGAACACTATACTAAAGGAGCATAAGCGTAAGAAGGCAACTGGATTGTGGCTTCCAGCTCAGCGATGTTTAGAAATCTGGGATCTTCTGAAGACCACAAAGAGAAAAATATATAGTGACAAACGAACCCTGAGACATTTGCTATGCATAGTTTGCTTTTATAGCATAAGATCCAAGACAACTTACCGTTTGGATCCTGTAACGTCGGAAGAGATGAACATAATTGAACGCGATGTCACCCGCTTGCTCCGTGAACATAAAAGATCGTCAAGTTTTGAGCCTAAAATGATGCCATTGCAGAGGCTGTATGTTCAGCCGGAACTCTTTGTTCATGCGGTAAACAAATATTTATTTTAATATACCTAGTTGCACCAGAGTTGAACTAAATGATTGATTACATATACAACTACTCGAAGAACCCATCGGCCATCGTATACTTACATCACGCGATGGATTAAAATGGCTCGGAGGAACCAGTGGGAGTAGATAATCGGC
The DNA here is from genome assembly GCA_005406045.1 of Adoxophyes honmai. Classification (NCBI taxonomy): domain Eukaryota; kingdom Metazoa; phylum Arthropoda; class Insecta; order Lepidoptera; family Tortricidae; genus Adoxophyes; species Adoxophyes honmai. The sequence goes on from BHDV01007544.1 coordinate 13,845, forward strand.
GCATCGGGGGCAACGTGGTGAGGTGAAGTAGGTACAACCGGTCTACCAATAACTTGTCACCGTCCACCCCCTCACCTTATTTTTCGGATACCGAATTGACCTAAAAAAATATTACTACGCATACACCTTCCATTTTTACCGGGCGATTTTAATTCAACGCGACCTGTTTATAAATGGAGAATAAATTTACTGAACGAAGGAATGTCAAAATTTTATGTGCATGTATGTGTATTATAAACAATAATGCTAATAAAGTAGCTAGTTACTCCCCCGCCCTAATATTGTGGCCCAGTGCTATCTTGTCTATCATACTCTACGAGTATTACCTACTAGCCAAACCTCTTTAGATGTACCTAGGTAAATTCATTCATTCAATCCTGTAGTGTCTCAATTAACTTTTTTTAGGAATACGAATTCGACGTGTGCTTTGAATGCGCTTTGCCGTTAGAAGAAGAAAGAATCCAGTGCCAAATGTGCAAACTCGTATCCTTCTGTAACCTGGAATGTATCAGAATTAACATAGACAGGACTAGTTGTCATCCTTGCAGTGATTATTTCAAGGAAAAGTACTTTCCGAGTCCGCCACTAAGTAAGTACGAATGCATCAAGTCAATTGTAATTAACTTTAAGAGGAAATGGAGCGGTCATATTTTGTATGGAAACGTAGTCCCCTGATTCCTCGCTGGATATTACCCGTAGAACAATGATTTTTTTACATCAACAATCTAATGATATATTAGCATGTTCCTATGTTTTCCTTTTTTTCTTTACTGAATAATTAAAGGAGATATTAACCTTCAAAAACATGAAAAATTGGTAAGTTTTTTCCGTCGCATTCAAACCTCTAGAAACCAATTTTAACACAATTATATCAAAATATAAGAAAATAGAAACACAGTTATGACATTTTTTTAACATTTAATGAAAAAACATATTTAATTGGTTAAGTTTTGGAGAAGAAATTAGGGGACTACGAAACGTTGTTTTTGAATAATTTTCATAGGTATTTTCGGTCCGAGCTGTAGTTGTTCTTATCGACGTCGTCTGGGCAGGTCACGGCGCGACAGCAATAGATTTAGCAAATACCTTTTTTTCAATTCCCTCGACCGGCATATTTCCTCTTAATTGCTACGGTTCAAAGGTTGTGTATGTACTTATTAAACCGCCAAATAGAAGCCGCGTCGCTTATTTCATGGTGCCATGTTATGGGCTTAAATAATTTTATTCGATGCATGTGTCAAGTAACAAAATTCTATTACACGTTGAAAGGAAGTGACATTAGATTACATTACAGAGTTTTACAGTCCCTAAATAGAACTTCACAAGATGCTAAGTAATGCCGTTAAGTTTGCTTATCCCATTTACTTAAAATCTTACCACGTTAATATGCCGGGGACTGTATTAAAGATAATCATCATTTATCTATTTATTTTTTGAACTTCAGGTAGCGGAACGACAAGTGGTCCTGTTTAATCAAACTACCGAGTATATGCTCTAACGACACGAGTATTTGCAGATTCTTCATTTATTTGAGATTTTTTCAAGTTTTGTGCTTTGAAAATAGTAACAAAAAACACCTAATATATTAAATTGTACTATTATTATTATACGTATATTAAATTGTACTGCTTTGCAATATTTTGGTTTATTTTGGTAGGATTTTAAATATTATGCTGGTAATACGTACATTTTGACAGCTGTCAAATGTGATGCTTGCTGTTGCTTGCTATCTTGCTATGCTGTTATGGCGCGGATTAGGGTTCGTAAACAAATACTGTAAAAGCCCTCAATTATTTTTGAGAAGTAATATAAACATCGAAATGGCGTCAGCTGCTAAAAAAGCTAAACTTTCTACACCGTCAAAGAGCTCTGAAAGTATTTCTACGGTTGATGAATTTAAGAAAAGTTTACAAAAAAAGCGAGATGAAACCGCCAAGTCAATTATGGAGTACAAATTTAACAAGAAGCGTCTTAGAATAATATCTCAGGAGCAGCTGGTAGCTGATAATTGCGAGGGCATCGTGTATTGGATGTCTCGGGACAGCAGGGTGCAGGATAACTGGGCTTTTCTGTTCGCCCAGAAACTGGCCTTGAAAAACGAGGTTCCTCTGCACGTGTGTTTCTGTTTAATAGCGAAGTACTTAGACGCATCTGTAAGACAATTTGATTTCTTGATTAAAGGTATGTGTACTAAGTAATCCAATAAGATGAAAGATAAGACAATTTGATTTCTTGATTAAAGGTATGTGTACTAAGTAATCCAATAAGATGAAATATAACAGGTAAGTTTCTATTGCTGAAAATATCTATCTACTTGAACTCATTTTTGAATTCCGCGCAACTCTTTACAACTCTAACCTAACCTAAGACACTTGCCTCTATTATTCCAGGCCTAAAGACAGTAGCAGCCCAATGCAAGGACCTTGACATATCTTTCCACCTCCTTGAAGGCAATGGTGGGGATGTGCTCCCCCAATGGGTCGTTGATCACAAGATCGGAGCTGTTGTGTGCGACTTCAACCCATTAAGAACACCTATGGGGTGGCTGGAGGGTGCTAGAAAAGGGTTAAAGAAAGATGTCCCGCTGATACAGGTGAACTGATTTATTTGTGTTTGTAAAAATAAATTTATAATAGGGTGACCGCACCGGTAATGGACATAGAACCAGTAATGGACAATGACTCTTATTTACTACCCACTAAGGAAAAGTCATTTGTTTTACAACAATCAATTCACAACTCTATGGTCTTTAAATTATGAATGAAGTGTCCATCACTGGTGCTTGTCAACTTAAACCGTCCATAACTGGTGCCGTCGCCCTAGTTCATCCCAATCATTAGCTGTAAAGATTTCTAGTATAACATAAAACTATCCCAAATTCTGGGACAGTTTTGGTTTTAGGATAAAAAGGTTATACTTTATAGGGTTGATTCAACCAATCAAGAATAAAGGAGTTTTTCAAAAACCTGTAAAGTGGGATAAGTATGTATTAATGTGGTATATGTATAACTCTTTATTGTACAAAACATCCAAAAATAAAAATACGAAACTATTTAAAACCATAAAAACAAACATATTCTTTATGGGATCTCTTCCTGCTGACCTTTGTGCGATTGACAAAACATTTGAAATAAGATTGGACATACATTCAATAATTACAAGTTGCTCACTAAAATAAGTATAAAGTCACTCTTAAGATGAAATTAAATTATATTCATGTTGGGTATAATCAACCCCCAACCACTTTTGACATCTTATTGTTTGACCACTTACTTTTGAAATCTTGAAGAGCTTCAAGAATAATCAAAAATAAAATATTGCAAGAAGAAGTGTACCCAATACTTAATTGTAAATTTGGTTATTTGCAGGTTGACGCACATAATGTGGTCCCGTGCTGGGTGGCTTCGGACAAGCAGGAATACTCGGCCCGGACCATAAGGAACAAGATCAACTCTAAGCTAGGGGAGTTCCTCACTGATTTCCCGCCAGTAATCAAGCATCCGTACAAAAGTAAATTTGAGCCTGGGGTGATTATTTTTTATTACTGTCATAAAAATACCAGGCCTAAAATGAACCTACTTTCAATCAAAGCAAGCTACTGCAAAATGTAATTGACAACAGCTTAAATGAAATGGAGAAGAAAACTTTGACTTTTCTATGGAAAGTTTTGCGAATGCTCAAGACTTCGCCAGAGCTGTAGGTTAAGCTTTAGGCGACTGGCTAGGTCATCATAATAGGTCCCTGTAACAATAATATAAATGCACAAATTAAAGAAAACTCACTATTGGCTTTAACTTTAAAGTAACTCTTTTAACATGAGACTTACTCAAAGTGAAAAGTAACAGATTCTTGTACATATTATGTGATTTTAAATATTGAGCTACTCAGTATAAGTTTGCGATTAGAGCTATTTTATTAAGTAATTGTACACTAATATAGTAAGGAGGAAATATTTTAGTTTAGAGCATCAAACTCCAAAACCATTTCGAAAATTTTTCCCTGAGCAACAGATAACAGGCTATTAAAATACCTACCCAAGTAAGGCCCAGACCAGCTAAATAAAACTGATTTATTCATACATATACTTGACTTATTGCATCAACTACCATCTTCCTGAAGTTCTACAATTTCTTTTTCCAGCCCATAGACTGGGAAGATGCCATAGAGTCCCGTGAAGCGGACAAGTCAGTCGGCCCCGTGGACTGGGCCGCGCCCGGCTACGACGCTGCCGTCGCGACGCTGAAGAGTTTCCTCGACAAACGGCTGAAGCTGTTTGCGACGAAGAGGAATGATCCGACGCTTGACGCGCTCAGCAATCTGTCACCTTGGTTCCATTTTGGTGAGTACAGTACTTATTATAATCCACTTTAGCAATTAGTTAGGCAGCGGACAGACGCGCACTGCGTGCCGCCGCTCTTTCCGCTGCCTTGGCGCGTAGCTCCAGATGATGGATCACGGATTGATCCGAAACATGTCGAGCTAATCTCGGTATAAACAACGTGAGTAATTCGTTATTTTTTCACTAGTTAGCAGTAAGTTACAATGGAAATGCAGTAAGTTAAAATGCAATTTCTGGGATAAAATGTAGACTAGATTACTTCCTCGGGACTTTACCGTCGCCATACTGAATCTTGTCTGTTTTAGTTCAGTGGTTGAAGCCTAAAAAGGTGACACCGGCGAAAGTTTATTCGCATTTCTAGTATTAGTATACAGTTTTGTTGAGTTTTTGATGTTTCAGCAAGCAATCCGTTAGCTGTGTTATATTTAGTTAATACAGCAAAATATACTTGCGATACAGACCTTGCATCTACTGTTTCATGTTTATTTTTATATTATATATGTGATAATGATTATTCATTAATAATAAATTACTTTATATAAAAGTGATAAATGTACACCTGCCCATTTAAAATAGCAAGCAGTCTGTAAATGAGAAATTAATGTCAAACAAAATATGAAGACCACAGACTAAAAAAACCAATATCTAAACTTTCAGGTCAAATATCTGTCCAGAGGGTAGCGCTGTGTGTTCAAGAATACAAGTCGAAGTACACAGAGAGTGTGAACGCCTTCCTTGAGGAAGCTATAGTCCGCAGCGAGCTGTCAGACAACTTCTGCTTTTACAACCCGCTCTATGACAGTGTGAAGGGAACTAGCAATTGGGCACAGAAAACTTTGGATGATCACAGGTAAAATTGCGACCACCCAACTTTATATACAGATTCCTGTAGAGATCCCTTATATTTCCTTTTGCTAACATAGATCAGAGAAGATACATTTTGGTCTGAATTTAATAACCCGCTTACCTCAGAGACTCCTTTAAAAGTTTTATGAGGTTTGGTGGACCCCCTGATGCTACTTTTGTACTAAATTCTTAAATACACCTATTTTTAGCAACAATAGCACGAACCCCCGTCAACCCACCCATTGGCCCCTGGTGGTCCAAATGGGCCACTTTGGATGGATCACTGCTCTAAATAATTGTATGCTCATTTGGCTGGCAACCCTGAAGGCCATAAAAAAATTAAAAAAAATCCCCCACAAAAAATGACAAATTGTTTCCAGAACACAGTTGTTATGTTTAGCCTTGTAGTGTCAGGATTAGAATAAGAATTTTCCATTTCTTCCGTGGATATCATCAGAGGCTACTAAGAAAATAGGTTAAAGTATATTTTAGGCTACAAGCTAGCAGCAGCCTGTAATTTGTGTGCTCTGCTTTACCCCATTTGGAAATACAAGCGTGATGTATGTATGTTTCCAGAAAAGACAAAAGAACTCATATCTACACTTGCGACGAGCTGGCACAAGCTAAGACCCACGATGACCTGTGGAACTCGGCTCAGCTCCAACTGGTGAAGGAAGGCAAAATGCACGGGTTTTTGAGAATGTACTGGTGCAAGAAGATACTTGAATGGACTCCGACCCCTGAGGATGCGCTCAAATATGCCATCTACTTGAATGATCACTATAGCATCGATGGGCGAGATTCCAATGGATATGTTGGTAGGTTGTTCGATGTTATATCTGTTTCTTTTCAATTCCAATTCCATTACTTCTGTGGATGTCGTAAGAGCTAAGAGCCGACTAAAGAAGGTTTGGGTATGCTTTAGGCAACAGGCTAGCAACTTGTCACTATTACAGGTACTTGTTCCATGTGTTTGTGTGTGTACCTTAGAACATAATTTTAATATACATAGTGCCATGTATTATTTAGCTACAATATTAATTAATTAATTAAATATAAATAATATTAAGTATTAGATAATATACATGTCGCATATCCAGTCACGCCATCTCGCGGCTGAAGTTTGAACTACGCATTCGGTGTTGAGTCTACGTGATTTTTCTACAAACTAATGGAGTTATAGCGCCATCTATCGGTTTACGGCTGTACTTGTCAGTGTTGATTGTTACTGCGAGTTAGTAGCGCCATCTAGCTACTTTCAATGTAATTAGCAATGCGATGCAGACAGCTTGGGTGAAGTCAAGACATTGTTGATAAGAGAGACTGACAATTACCCTCAATGAAGAAACGTAACGGCTGAGAGTTATCTACCCTCAGTAGCGCGTTGGATAGCCACGGGAGAAACGCGTCAACTCCGGTCAACGCCGGAATATCATACGGGGATGTGTGACGTATCAAGATGATCGTGTTGTGGAACGTTAAACGTTAAACGGAACGTCAAATCTTAACAGATTTGGATGTTTTCGGAATGAGGCTGGCAACACAGGTTTTGTTGAGGAAAACCAACATGTAGTGTTGGCAATACCAACTACCTGCTTTTCACTTTAAAAAGCGGTACGAGTAACGGTCGAGGAGGACTTCTAGTTGGAATGCTGAACTGTGCGGTTGTGCCCCTTATTCCAAATTCATCGCGTTCTGTTTGCGTCTTGTAGTCCGATCTAATTTCTATTGCTTGTGATTATTGTATTCTCTTTAAATTAGTTTGATTAAAACGTGAGTGTACTAAATTGACTTTTCATTCCAACTAAGTCATGGATGAGTGTCATGGTTAACGAAGAATCGATCTCCTGCATCGCCGCTCGACATTGACACACGCCTTATCATCTTCATCATCTCTCTTCATCTCCGACATACATTTTAAAATTGCTCTGCCCTCACAGGGTAAATGTTGAAGCGCGGCCTGTATAGGCATTTTTGTAACATCTTATTGTACAATATTTTGCAATAAATGGTTTAAGTTTAACTTAGAGTTTTCAAACCTAAAATTTATGCCCGAAGTGGCTACGAAGCGATCATGATCTACGAAATGGTCATGGTTTTGATTGTGTGACTGCCCAGTTTTAGTACACATGTTTTATGTGTCATCAATTTTTTTTAAGGCTGCATGTGGTCCATCTGCGGCATCCACGACCAGGGCTGGGCCGAGCGCGCGGTGTTCGGCAAAGTGCGCTTCATGAACTACGACGGCTGCAAGCGGAAATTCAACGTCGCTGCGTTCGTAGCCCGGTACGGCGGCAAGGTCCATAAGTACGTCCCTAAGAAATAGATCTGGTAAGAATTTAATTCTTAAACTATACTCCGTTTAATAAGATTTGAATCTAAACTGTCAAAACCTCACATTTTTAAGTAAATACAAGGCATCGCGCATCGCCGCAAATGATTATACCGTTTGTATTGAAATCATTATAACAAAGTATGTAATAAGTGTTATTGCACTAATCATTTATAGGCGCAGCGCAGACGACAGAGTTTTGTGCGATCGAGCCTGCGCAGCAATAAATTGTCTGAATGGCGCGCTGACAGTTTCCACGAAACTCTGAATGGAAATTCCTGGAACCTGTCAGCGCGCCATTCAGACAATTTATTGCTCCACAGACTCGATCGCACAAAACACTGTCGTCTGCGCAGCGCCATATAGATAATACGCGGGACTTAATCACGATTTTATTTATTTATTTACCTTCTCGACGTTTCGGCCGCGTTACAGCTACTGTGGTCACGATAAATATGCGTGAGAATCGCGAAAGTTTAAAACATTATAACCATATCTGGTTTTACATTTGGGTTCCAGAGAAAGTCAATTTTTCCCTTGAAATTTAAAATATTAAAATAAACGGAGTATAGGCGTATTGATAATCAACTGTACAGTCCCTTCAAACTTGGCAACATTTTAATTTTAGTGGAGGTAAATTCGAGCACAGCTTTTTCTTTTTCGATGGAAAATCTTACCCCCACTGCTTTCTTGCCACGTGATGCCGGGGATTGTAGGATACTTAAGTTTCATCCTGGATGTAAAAAGATATCCCGTTCTAGCCAAGCGTTAGTGAAAGAGACAACAAACGATATTTACGTTAAAACCTGGGATGAACGCTAGCGTGCTAAGGCACTGGAATAGAATCTTGTTTGCTTGAATATTGTTGAATAATTTTGTTAAAACCAATGCATGACGACTTTCATTTATAGTCGCGTTGTCATTTCTAAATCTGAAAATCCATTTAGTGCAGTCATTGAAGCGAAAAATATGGTCTTACCTCCGAATTTTTTTACTGTGAACCGAATTGCATACAATTTTGGAAT
>BHDV01007544.1:24371-49469 GCA_005406045.1 Adoxophyes honmai
CAAGCATTATCTAAGAGCCGACTCACGTCGTGGCGTTAGGAGCACAGCGTTTCACTTCGCGCCTTGGCGGTCAAAAGGTTAAAAGAAAATTTGTTAGTTATATGACAATTTCTTCTTGAGACATTTCAGAGCCTTAGCATGTCAGCTTTTATCCCTGGTTTGGGTTGTCTCTTCACATATACGTCTGAACATGGCAAGTGAATTGTGGATCCTTACTGATAAGTTTCTACAGAATTCTTTAAAGACACCAATTTTTCCACACTAGCTTAGACCCCATAGTCTCTTGGGATCAACCTGGATCTTTGTGAATCACTGGCCTATAAAAACTGGATCTTTTATATAACTTAGCGCTTAAAAGAAACGTACCGTTTAAAAACCTCTAAACCACAAAAATAAGATGTCAATTCTCAATTAAGATGTTTTTTACAGAAATATTTGCATTGTTATTTTTGGGTGACGTATTTTTATCTCGAATTTTTAAAGTGTATACTGATTTTGAATGTCATTGTTATTAGGTATATCCTAGATAAAAGGATAGTGATAAGTTTTTTTTAGTTTTAACTTGTTTTGTATGCTGTGTTACTTGTGAAGCTTAAAATCTAGCATCCAGTTTCATACTAGAGATAATCCTATACCTTATCGGTTTAGGTAGTTAAAACAATGTAAACAATCTTGACGTGTCTTTTTATTTAAACGTACACTTTATAAATCGAAATCTTTACATTTTACAATTTAGGTATGAAAAAATCATTTACTTTCATAATTGAATTGTATAGTGTAACGATTTTCATTTTTAGACTGTGTATTTCAACAAAAAGACATGTCAAGATTGTTTATATTGTTTTAACTACCTAAACCGATAAGGTATAGTATTAGTATTTTAAATGTGATGGTATGCTATGAATACTTAATAATATCGCCTTCAAGGCCAAATTTTTCAACATTTAAGAGCGCTTTATACGATAAATAATTAGTTTAGGATTATTTTTTAATTTCATTTCGTCACGTCTTACCATTAGTAACACTTCTAAGTCGTTTTAGAGATCTGATCTTCTTAAACGTTATTAGTTTTACCAAAGTTACGTATTATATCATTATGGTATGTATCATTTTGAATACTTTGCTAGCCAAAATAATTCACTTTCTGTAATGTTATACAATGATGGTCTCAGAACATTCGGTACCTGAATAAAACCTACCTCAATAGATCTGGTTTGTGATTTGATTACGATTAATAAATTTGAGATTGATAAAAATACTTTTTTTTATTAAATAATCCTTTAACCCTTCGAATGTATAAGCACTGACCTCACGTGACTCTTTTCATGAAAATGTTTTTGTTTTAGCATAGTTTGAGATTGGAATGTTATTTTTATCACTTCCCGCATGCGAGGTGTTAAGGCACTGTTTCTTAACCTGTGGTCTGCGGCCCCTGGGTGTGCACCAATGCGAGTATAATGGTCCATCGTCTTATCTACGAACATTGGAAGCGATAAATAATTTGCTGACAAATGTCATTATTAGAATAGAGGGTCCTTGAAATTGATTTTTTTTACTTTGTAGGGGTCCGCGGACTAGAAAAGGTTGAAAAACGCTGGTTCAGGACATAAGTCATAAAACTGATCAAAAAGAAAGTAAGACAAATGAAAAAGTGTTTTGCTTATAAATATTTTTATTTATGAATGCGACTGTTCCGTAGTTACATGATCATACAATCTTCATAAAAATTAGAAATAGAAAAATAATATCAAACTGCTATTTTCAATATTCTTGTGAGTTAAGTAAATTTTGTATCAGGGTTAAATTTTCAATAGATCTTAATTTCGTATAGTTGGTTACACAGTGTATGGGTTACATTACTAATTCTTGCAACCTACGTCCGAGACTTGAAATTACTTTTACATTTCAATCACATATCAATATAAAAAGCACACAACAATTTAAACAAATTGCTTGTCAAAAGATAGAAATTGTCTAGTGAAACACAAAAAAACCATAAAGATTTTCTATATTATGTCACATTTTTATTATAAATCAATAAGTTTTAGTGTCTACAAATATAATAATATTGACGTAAAAATATCATGAATTCACCACAATTACAGGAAAACAATAATAAGGAATAATCATGTCGCTGACAGTTAAGTTATTATGGGTATCAAGTTTATTATGATTTTAAAGTACATTAACCCGAGTAACTGTTCTTTTCTATGAACACAAATTGTGGCTTGCTTCTATAACATATTATTCCACTAATACACAGTACAGCACGAAGGATACACCTTTACTTTGAACATACATTAGCTTACAATAAGGCTCACCGTTTAAATTTCATAGAAAACTCGAGATAAACGTGTTACAGACTGTCAGAGAGATCATAACCAAAGTCCTCGAGATTTTGTTTGGGGAATGTGTGCGGATTCCAATCGTGCCGGTTCGGTTACGACCTCGGAAAGAAAAATTACAAACGTAGGAAAAAATAAAGCGTTCGTCAAAAACGTTGCGACATTGCTACTATATAAAAGTTTGTCTACGCTCTCCTGTGTCGGTGTGTGTGTGAAAGCAGAGCTAGATTCGCTGTTGGGGCGTTGCTACTGCACGCAGCAAGAGTTCTTGTGCCCATTCTTCTTCAGACGAGACTTCGGTCGGTACTTCTCCAGATACGAGAGCTGCTTGGAATTGATGGCGCCGCGACGCTGACTGCAAACGAAACACAACATTGTATGGATGCTTGGCAAGTGATGTGAAAACAAAAAGGAGGGTCATATGTATTTATAATTGGGGAAGTGGACGCAACACCTCACGTGGTAAGTTTTTAGTATTATTTTGACTAGTAGTTTAGTTCTAGGATCCAGAAGGCACAAAGTCATGCCTTTTATTATGGTTGTTATTTTCCTGATGTGATAGAACAAAATTTAACGTAACTTAACAAGGGCATGCAAGCGTATTGCGGCAAATACCTAATTATTCTGTCCTGATCAAACATTACCCGCGAATGTAACAATAGTCATGAAAGGGGTGTCGTTTCAGGAGTTTCATCAAGACGTGTCTGTGTAGAACTTTACTTTTTATAAAGTATGTGCTTCATACATACCCGCTTGCTATTTAGATATCATGTAGGATTTCACTAATTCATTGTTGCTTCAAGTAAGACAACAACGGTGTTCCTTGTGTAAGAAATCGGATTCTACGATTTTTTACAACATTCAACAACTCAAAGTTAACCAAAACTCAGCAACTCTGTTGAATACGTTCGCAGTGCTTTACGAGTATTTATGACGAGCTGACCATCGTAGACGACTTATCTTATAAGCACTGCAAGCGTATTCTGCCAAACATTCGAACGCCGTACGTTCCGCAAATGTGTCGCGACACTATGTGGTGAGCTTTACGTCGTATTAAATGGGTAGTGGAGTAAAATCCGTGGCAATAGAAGGTACTTACTCCCGGATGGTCTCGACAGCCTCCTCGTACTTCATGCCGAGCTCGATGAGCGCGATGGCGACCATGACGGGCGCGCGGCCGAGCCCCGCCACGCAGTGCACCGCCACCGCCGACTCGGGCTTGTTCTGCGCCCTGCTGCAAAAAAAAAAATGTTCAGCAAGTCGCATCGTAGAGAACCGATATACAAAGATGTCTCTGAATTTTGGCCCCTCTGACGAGAAGGCCAAGCCGTATGTATTAATGCATTTGGTATTAAAATTGACGTATGACAAATCATATTTGATTGTTTTACTCCAAACAGCCGCAACTTAGTGTAATGGTAATACCAAAATAACAAGTCACGAAGAAAAAATTAAGTCGTCAACTTGGTAAAAAATAATCTAACAAAATCAGATTCCAGATATCCAGACTTTATTTAAATATGACTAACTGGGTGTGTTGCACAAACGGATTTCTCCCACATTGTCGGGCAATTATAGCAAGACGCGTGACTTTTCTCTAGATAAGACTGGATTATTTCATAGAGTAAGATAAATGTTTTCAAGACTGCAACGGCACAGTAACAACACAAAAAGTTCTTAATCTGCGTTTGCACCATCAATGCCAACAAGGATCAAATTATACAATGCAATTATCTGTAAATAAAATGTCTGAAAAATATTTGGCAAGTAAACCAACTTGTTGAAGCCAGAGTTCCCGAAATAGGTGTGCGAAATTCGCCCGAAATCCTTGCACTATTTGCTAAGTTTGATGTTGAGTTCAACGACCGAATGATCTTCGAAAATGTGACTTGAGGTACGTGCTGATAAGATTTCTATTATCAAAGGGCGAAGGCGATTCAATGTAGTTCAAAGGCACGTTTATAACGAAGGTTAGCTCCAAAATATCATATTATTTTGGATGGAATTCTGTTTTTTGCGGTGATCCTCGCGCGTGACTGATTAGACGGATTTCTACCATTTCTACCGTGTTACCAAAAATACTCTGTTTTTACGCCAACACAGGTAGGTGCTCTTTCGAGTCAGTCGTGAACGCTTAGCTTCTTTTCGTCTAGTTATGACCACGCCCTATTATCAGTTGTGAAAAGGAAACACTGCAAATTCATACTTTTAATGTTTACCTACCTACCTGACATAACAGTGACAGCCCTAAACTTAATTTCATTGAATTTTTACCACTGATTGCGAGGTGATTGTGTCGGTGGTTTTGCAACTTTACCACTCGTCCATATAAGTATTATTGATTATCTTTGGTAAGTAAATAATATCTTTATTTTACATCGATTTTAAGACCTGTTCCAAAGCCATTGCACGTGCTTTAACATTCACAAAAATGACGCACAATGCATGCAGCGAGTGTCAGCTAGAGATGGGTAGCTCATGAGTGATATACACAAAAGAGCTATATCAGCTCAGATGATACAATCAATCTTTAAATCATTTCAATCCCGAATGTGTCACTATATCTTTTAGCTCACTAACACAATCAAAGATTTATCCACTGCGCGGCATATACGGACGAGAGAATAGCTCACGCACACATCCGTAAGTACAGTACAACGCAGTGAGCAACGTTCGTTGAATAGTTTATCTCGCCCGCTCTCATAGCTGGAACGTATATTCTGTCTCACTCATTCATTGCATCAAGGCGCTCTCGTATGATTCCTTTCCTTCGATGATCTACTCAGATCTACTGATACAGTGAGCTAAATGAGTGACATAAATCTCAGTGAGCGAAAGATAAAATAATTCATCTATCATCGTATGATACGTTTCGTTCCGTGAGCTACTGATATGATGAGCTAAATGAGTGATATATATCTCGGAGAGCTAAAGATACATATCAATCTTTTCTTTCAAGTGATATGTTTATCCCATCTCTAGTGTCAGCCTACTGCTCTAAACTATTCACGAATTCCCACTTAGCGTACTTAAGTGTTGCACACATCTGCGGATCGTATGGCCCCAAACGTTCGGCGGAATACGCTCGCAGTGCTTTTCAAGTTGTCTGTGACACACCAGCAGAGCTGAGCGTAATAGTCGCTTCAATAGCACTGCGAGAGTTAACCGAACTTTCAGCGCCATACTTTCCGCAGATGGGTCGCGATACTAATCCAAGAATTAGCGGAATAGTCGCTTCAATAGCACTGCGAGAGTTAACCGATCTTTCAGCACCATACTTTCTGCAAATGCGCTATATTATAATCCAAGAGTTGTACTAACTTGTCGCGCAGGATCTCGAACCACTCGTCGACGACGTGCGCCGGCGGGAAGGTGCCGTCGTCGTAGGCCAGGTCGCGCACCTCGATGCTCTCGGCGCGGAGCGGCGCCACGTCGTAGCTCGGCTCGCACACGCGGACCACGGTGCACACGCTGTGCTTACGGAGCTCCTGTTGCGAGTAACATTTTGCTATAGTATACGGCAAACGACTTGAAAAGGTGTAGAGAGAGAAAGGGTAAGTTCACGCAGCGTGCAGTGCCTACACACACATACATACATATCCTCACGCCTGTATTCCCAAGAGGGGAAGGCAGAGCACATGAATTCAAAAATCCAGTGCCACGTTTAGCGATTTCAGGGTAACCAGATGGGTAAACGTGCTATTGCAGTGACAGGTTGCTAGCCCATAGCCCACAATACACTAACCCTTTCCCAGAGTCGACTCTTACGACACCCACGGGAAGAAAGGTGGAGGTGCTATTCTAACCCGGCACCACTTATTCCACTTTATTTCCGGGCAGCGCTTATTCCGGATAAAAGCGAAACCAGCACCTAAGCACGATAGGGCGCGAGCAGGACCTATAGCCTTTAGGTTAATTAGGCTGCAGCCTAAGGCGCGAGGATTAGTGGGGAACGCTTCGTATCATCGCAAGTAGGTGTAGTTACTCTAACATCATTTCATCTCCCTGCATAAATTAGCCCAGGGCGGTCAGAACTCTTGATCAGTCGCTGGGCTCGAGTAGAGATACGCGCGAGATAGACTGTACCTGTCACTGTCTATCTAGAGACGTCAGAAAGTGATAGGCAGTGTATCCCGCGCGCGAGGCGATTAGAGCTTTTTGCCGTGCTAAGCCTACAGGGCTATTGTCTAACGCACTAATAATCAACATTGGTTCCAATGTAACAGTTGAAACATAATCTCGCTTTGAAATTGAAACATTAGGTATCACGTAACGTCATCGTAACCGAAGCCCTTTTAAACCAAATTGAACGAATAATTTACTAAGATTTTCTTTTGCGTAAGCTATAAAAATACACTCACAGTCGTAATCCAGTTTTTACACGAATTGACTTCACCGCGACGTTGAGGTCTAGATCGCGTTCGTCCGTGAAACCGATGTTGATTTTTAATGCGTTTTAGACAATAGCCCTGCTTGAAAAAACGATGCACGAATTTACTCTCTCTAAAGGGCCATTTAGTTTCCCGGGTACTATAGGAGCGGGTAAAGCCAGATAAGTTTTGTATGGGAAATCGTAAACGTTAAAGCGTTTAACTCCTACATCTCGAGGACTATTTGAGTGTATCAAATACTGCGAGTAAATTCAATGAGTCACGCGTAGATAATTATATTCAGTAAATATTTAGCTTGATATTATGAAAATGAAATAGAAATTAGTCGAAAATCTGATACTATAAAGTATCTGTAATAACCTAATGACTCAATAATCTTTCAAGCTACTCTGAATGTCAATCGTGATTATATTCACACCCCAATAATATAAATCCATTGTGTTCAACAATAATTAAGCGTCAATAATAATCAATTATGCCAAATTCTATAGCAAGGTTTGAGCACCTACGAAATAGTTACATTAATGAAACAATTAATTTCTATAGGTTTAACATAATGAAGACATTTACCAATTTGCTGAAAGAGACTCAGTAGTAAGATTCGTATTTTAACATTTATGAACGAAGAGCAGCTGCATAACGTGATTGTACAGACTGTCATTGAAATGAAAGAACTATACACTTTTTACTTTCAAAGTTATATGTGACATAAAACAAACTAAGTTAACATTTGTTTTTGTTATCAGCTGCTGAGCATACAAGTTATCCTAGCAAGAAAAAATGTGTTTGAATTATTAGTAATTTATGTGTATTTTCTTTTATCAACGGCATTTGCACCGCACGTGCAACTTGAATCAAAACTAACTACATAATTATCAACAATGATTGACGGAGTCTAAAAATTGCGTCATAACTTTGTACTTGCTTGGTTTTGTGCAACAGATAAGGATAATTTCAAGCAGAAAAAATGGTTTTTTTAATTACATATTTCAATAGCAACTGCCAACTGGCTATGGCAAAGCGTGAGTTGATTCACTAAGTACAGTCGTCATAAAATGACAGGTAGTCTCGAGTCATCTCTTGTATGTATCATTTGTATTTCCGAAAGCATTAACACAGAAAAAAAGATGAGGACAATACCTGAAGATACGTCTGGATGGTGACGTCAGAGGGGCGGTCGGTGATGAGGAACCGCATGCCCTTGTACTCGATGAGGGAGGGCGCGGGGCGGATGTCCTTCTGCTTCATGGCGACCAAGTTCACTGCGCACGAGTCAGGAAGAAACTGCTCGGGACTCCGGCTCCGGTGGATATCTCACTTCACACGCGCTGGCTCTCACAGTCCGTCAGAGTCAAAACAGACAAATTGTCACTCTATTTCCACACAACACACGGCAGTTTCGTTGCTTTTATTTAGAAAGGGTCCAATTATATAAACAGAACCACCCGCATGGATGTCGTTTTCAACCACTCGAACGCATTCGGAGACGAACAAACTAAAGTTCAAAATGTGGAATGAAACTCAAAGAAATTATGCGAAAAACATAAGATTCTGGTCTTCACTCGAACTCCGGGAACTGAATGATATGCTCCGATTTGTCGTGGTTTCCGAGTTTAAGGTAGCTGGAACAAACAAAGGGCACTTATTAATGCGGGAGCAACGCCGGCTTGGGGATTTTCGTGGGAGATCATTTCTGAGAATATTATTTGCGTCAAATCTGAAGCGGCAACTGAAGTGGAATAAAAAATGGCTTTAAAAATAGATGGTACGGATTGTGAAGCGAAGTTCGGGTCATGTGAGCTTATAGTGGAAGCGGCGCGCGGCGACGGCAGTATTTGCGCGACTGCTGATCTACTGCCAACTCCGCGTCACTTGTTAGCGCTCACTCTGCATTGCCCGTGTACACATCAAATTGATAACAGGGATTGTAAACACTACGACATCTCGACGACGCAATATTATATTTATTTTAATAAATACCTGTGTATTTTGAGCTCTTGTTATGTAATGAGCAAACTAGATATGTGACACTCAATGAACGGATATCAAGTTCTTGACTTGGTCAGGCATGTACGATAAGAGAGCCTTGAATCCTACTTATCTAGATGCAATTGATGGCAGTTTATAAAATAAAGAGTGCAGAACACCGGGTCTATCCAAAAATGCCGAACGCTTTGTGTCGGATACAGCTTTAACGGCGTCAGTCATTATCTCCAACGTGTCGTTAAAGTATGGAAGGGCAGACAATATAACACGAGTTATTGTTCCCAATTCACAATAGTCCTTTCCTGGAACGTCTATTCGTCGGGGCGTCCTTTCGCGGCCCGTTGGGAAATAAGCGGAGGCTGTTACCTGGTGGGTGTTTGTCATAAAGTGCGGGTGCGTGAAGGCGCGCGCTCCCGGCTGCATGGGTCTAGCTGCGGCGCTGCTCCCTGGCCGGCTCTGAACGCCGCTAGTTTATTTGTGTTGGGCCTGGCAGTACTCCGCGCTGTCCAAGCGGAACTCCATCAATGTCGCCACAGAAAGGATCTCCAGCTGCAACAAAAGAAGCCAACGTCAAGCAATCTGCCTGGATTAGCATGGATTCAAACCGAATTTATTGGCATATCAATTATTGATCTAAATCTGTGCACACACACGTACGAAATTGAGTGCAAATATTTTGATTAGCATCCGACGTATATTTGCATCGTCGCTTGGTTGGTTTTTCTTACTAATAGTGAGAAAATTCACGATAATTTATCACGTTTTAATATCTTCGTATCGCTGTCACTTACTCAATGAGTCGTTTCATTTCATCGTTTGTCAATAAATTGGTAATAAACAATTCAGACACTGATGAGCATATTACGAAAGAACTGTATGTCGCGGCATTTGTTCACCAACTGCGGAACGGCTATGAACAATGCCAGAAAAACAAAGTTCCAAAAATCACACGCCCAACATAAAATTGGCATCTTAAAATTCCAGGCAAGGGAAAGCAAATCACTCAACGCATTAAAATCGAATGAAAAACAACGCGAAAATGTAGCACAGCACGATAAAGACGATGGATTATGAGAACGCTGCGAGGTCGACTCAAAAATTCACGGCGCAACAGATTTTGGCAACCGTATCCCCAACGTGGGATTCAGCGACGCGTCATGTGTTTACATTTAAATACACCGACAAAATGCTCGATCGTGATGGACATCAGCATTTCGTTGAAAGTAGGATGCAAATTGCCGACTGCTAGACGAATGTCGATTCGAAATACGCAAAAATATTTGTAAATGTATTTCTTTCCTTCAGATTTTATCAAGGATAAACAGCTTTGCGACTTGGGAAGAGGCCAAGCGGAAAACTGGATTGCGCCGCCGAGACAAACATTACTAACTTTAATCAAAATTGCTCTGGTAAATTTCCTGGAGGCTAGGCATCGAGCTTAACTGAAATGTAAATAACTGAGACAGATAGGGACGCGAGGCTACGATAAAGAGAAAACAGTTTGAACAGCTTTCATTCATTGGTCATTCAATAAGTAAATATACCAGGATTAAACTGTAAAAATAGATAATGACTGTTATCTTAGAATAGACTAAGAGAAAAAAGAAAACACGAAAGCGTGATTTATAAATAATCACCAAATGGCATGCCGCAATTTACTTTCATTTCGTCATTTCTTTACTAGTCTAAAATTGTTCCATTTGTCTTTTAGAACTTTTGTCGTTGGTGAAAAAGACAGTAAAAATAAAAACCGGCTCTCAACATACAAATTAAACAATGCTACAGCAGGGTTGTCGAAAAATATATATGGAAGATAGTTCGAATCAGGGAGTCGCAACGACGGTCGATAAACTCCAGACTATCCCACACATATATACACGTTATTATAGACGTTTTAGACTATTACATGTAACGTCTAGTGCCAGGAGCATGTCTAGACACCAATAATAACAATAGAAGCTCGCTTAGCATCAGCAACTTCAGAAAAAGTCATGCCAATTAATGAGAACGAGCGAATATTGCAAGGTCTATCAATAGCATTGGCAATGTCTATGAAGAGACAATGCAACTCGATTGACAGGGTAGCTAAACATCGTATCTGTTTTCATACATAGCGCAGGCACGTGGTAAACAAGCCATACCACATCCATCGAGGCTATTCTAACCACAACAAACAACTTAGTAAACATGACACGTATCCTAGTAATATCTACGCGCTTTAATAGCTAATGGGGTAACGAAATCAGATTTGTTGGAGGCACGCAATATTGCTAATGAAGAATAAAGGAAATTTCTAGCATGATAATGACATTGAATAACGTAATTCGGGTTGAACGTAATGGAACGTTAATGGTTAAATAACTTTTAGAACTAAGTAATTTGTAATTAGTTATACGCATAGTTAATCAGAAGTAGGCACGTAATTATTGTTTCATGACGCATGAACGCAGCTAGACATACATAAGAATTATTAATAAGAATAGTGCTGGCGTTACGGTTGCGGAAACTTGCGAGGTCGCTCCGCCTAACAATTGTTTGTAACTAACTAAGCCTAGGCCCATTATTCTATACTTGAATCTGGTACATATGTTACCCGCCTCAGCTAGTCTATAAAGTAAAGAGCTTGAATATATGCCTCGATAGTTCGCTTTTAAATCACTTCTGTATTTACACTAGTTTTGCTTATTTATTATGATTAGGATACTAAGAAGTAGTCGATTTGGAGTATTGTCGATTTGGATTATCTTTGAATTAATTACTTTGGTTGCTTGTTACGTCGACTTAAATCTTAATACACACAATTCCTCCGGTCTAGAATAATGTCCAGTTTATAACCATCAAACGCATAACTTTTACTCAATATATTCAATCACGTCAATAGATATATGTTTATCGGGCAGGATTAGGCAGCTATCAGGCGAAGTATCACGAGAATGCCGTGTGATGACTTTTAAATAACTTAGTCACGTACCTATCCGCTTACTTCAGCACTGAAGGCCGCAGGGGAGATAAACTAAATCTGCTATCAACTCTGATAACAGGCAACTGCAATTTTTCCACACAAAAATGTACCGAAAAATTATTACAGTATGTAGTAGGGTACCTTTGGACTCTGGTATAAATATGAGCCTAATGAGGAAGTTGAAATTGGCATTGTAGCGCAGAGTTAGAGTGTACGGCATTACAAATTACACAGTCCGTTTCGTAGCTGCATAACGACGTCATAATGACTATAAAATATGCTACGTGTGCACCGGAGAACTACCTGAAACAGGGAACGACAGAAGCCGCTCGCTACACTGTTTGAATATCATACGAGATGCTGCATTAACAATCAACAGTAACACACTTCTCGCGTCAACACGTCAACAGGATGGTCAACATTTCAACAAATACGGAGTCAGTTGTTTACCACTCGAGATAGTAGTGACTCAGAATAAATTGAAATAAACAAATATTTGGTCAATTTTCCATTATGATTACAGATTACTTCTCTGATAAAAATATTAGAATGAGGTTCAATTCGATAAATTGTAGATGTTAGCTTTATTTTCAATGTATGTTATTGTAAGCTTATTTTTATTCTTTCTGAATTAAAGTAGACTATGCTTGTCTTGTGAAATATATGAGTTAGTGATAACGGATGACGCAAACGACAAATAAGAGGAAATAATGATAAGGAGAAATATTTTTACCTTAACTTTAAAGTTTACGTAATTACGGTAACTGGAACTTATTTCCGTAAGTAAGCATTGTTATCTCTTATGCATTCTATTTGTTGCTTAGAAAACGATGCTAAATTACGGTACTTAGATAATTGTGTTATCCTGATTACTGAGGCCTAATGAAGATGCTAACGAGTGAGAATACATTAATAGAGAGATCGTGCCTGTCAAGAAACGTAAGTGTTATTTTTATTGGCTGTGTATGAGGCGATAGTCCTGTACCTATGCCCTGATTACCTTCGCCGTGTTAATATCCCCACTTGTAAATCGTAAACATGCCAGTAACTGTTCAAGGTGAAAACAAGCCACGTATGATAATAAAACAAATGTTAAACAAACAAAATACCTAATTACTCCACAAAGGCGCGTCGTAACATTCGTTTGGTGTTTAACGAGCTCATTTACACAGATAAATATGAGAATTTTGGTGTTGACCATGAGACGGGTGACATTGGCATTGGTTTGTGGTTGAGGACAAATCTCATGGAATATAAACTTCATAAAATGGGCTTATTCTCTGTTACGAAATAGAATTAAAACATATCTAAACATTAATGAAGCGGACTAGTTTTTACGTACATTGTTGCCTAGGTATAATATTGAACAAGTCTACGGATAGTGCTAAATTTCCAGAGCTAAAAGCAGCGAGCACGTTGTAAATTTAGTTAATAGCACCACGCCTTGGAGTGGGTACAATACACTGAAAGCTTAACCTACAATACAAGTAATCTTAGTTAAGCTTTTAAGGTCAGCTAAAAGTAATAAAGATAGGTTGTAATTGTTCGGTCCATTTACGCATTTACTGAGTGCAATACGATAAAAGTATCTACATAAGCCACAACTACGTCTAAATCAACACTTTCTATAATCATGGATGTGCTAGAAGTAATAAAACTGAAATTGATAAGAAATTGCGTGCGAGTGACGAACAAGAATTGCGAGCAATTTAGCCGACGGACGTCAACGTACGTGGCGTGAATGAGACGTTTAAATGCTGAACACCTGTTGCTTTCAGGAATGCGAACTGTAACGTCGCTTCGATGCAAACTAAGACAAAATTAACAAAAAAAAACAAGTGAAGAACGCGCTACATACGTGCAACAATACGAAATTACCTGACCACCTATTTTGACCATATCCAGTGAACGAACACTCCCGCTTCTACTACGACACGGTAACACGGCACACAAGAATTCGGCGCTCCGAATCGTGTCAGTGAAACAGGCCGCGATGGTTAATGATGACACAAATAACGTCACTTACGTGTATCTGGCGGGTCGAACAATAGTTTACGGAACACAAAATAGTTTGTTGATGCGCGAGAAATTAATCAAATGCACACGCAACGGAAGCTGTCGTCGTAGACAGTTGAGGAGGTTAGGCGTTCACATTGCAGCGGGCCGACACGGTCCGTGCCGCGGTTGTGCATAGACTGGCGAGTGGCGGTGCCGGCGCCCCACGCCCCGGCGCGTCGTCGCGACGTCACGCCGCGCCGCGGCTGCGGGGCGCTGGCGTCAGCCGCCCGGCACCCGCCGCCGTCGCGCACACAGATCACATTTAAGTAGATATGGCATTGTGAGCATGTGTTCAGCACACCTCACCTTTTACAACGCAGGTCTTGAGGCGCCATGAAATTCGTTAATTTTAATACATAGTCAAAAAACGGTTTATTGTGCTATTTAGGAAAATAAAAACTGATGCAACCTAAGGCCTAGCTCGCAACTCGTCTTGTCTTTCAATTACTTTTTAAACCTAAAACTGTGCTCAAAGTGGCTGCGAAACGTGAAACAGTCCATGGTTTCGTATACTCCATTTGGGAATACGGGCGTGATGTAAAACCATTGCAAGAAAACGTGCAAGAAATTTTGGCGACACTGGTTTCCATATCTAACTGAACTATGCCATTTCCACTAAATAATACTTCCGTGGTCGCACACCCGCCGAGCCGTGCTCTCCGACGCACGCACAGCTGTGCCGACCAAACTTTTTTCCTAGAACTTGGATTCAAAAGGCCCGGGATTAGGGGAAATGGACCTTCATTATCTCGCCTAGCCAGATAATGTAACAATGCTCTCCAAATGCCACAAATAATAGTATTTACGCAATGTGTTCAGAGCATTTTGACTAGAATTTCTGAAAAACGATGCACATACACATTCTTTGCATTATTTAATTAACAGTATCACGTCACTTTAGTCACAGAAATAATCAAAGTACCTACCTACTTAATTATTTTAATGAAAGCTATTAACGAATCCAAAATGAGCATGATGTAGATTACTGGCAAGCCGGATTTCTGATAATCACGAAAATCATTAAACGATTGGAACGACTAGGAACTTAGTCTTAATGGTTTCAAATAAAAGCAGTAAAATCACAAATAACACGCAAGTGAAACATTGGCTATGTTGACAGAGAGCTACTAAACAATTTTTTTAATGATAGCTTGGAGACAACGCAATCCCTGGTGTTTGGTGTTAGTAAAAGCGTATTGTGCCTGAAGTTTTGACTGGAAAGGTAGCCTTTGATATATGATAGCTGTCTGGCAACCGTGTCTGTAAAATGATGTTGCTAACACATGTTGGCAATGCCTTTCTATTGAGAAAGATTAGCTTAACCATTTGAGTAACACGACTTTGTATAACTTGCTATTCCACGAGAATTCTTATCTGAATTTACTTACCTAAATGCTTTAGTAAGTTTGTTTGGTGTTGGATATGGAGTGAGCATGTTCTATCTACATTTCACTCACTTTCTACAAATTTCCAATAACATTAAAAGATCACATCTAAAACAAAACCAATGAAGAAACCGACGAAGAACGCATGTAGCGTTTGCCTGTCTTGGTCACATTCTAAAAATACCAGGATAAATTGGCCAAAGCGACACGTTCAAAACGCTATTTAAGCTCGGTGCCGTAAGTGCTGAAGCTATTTCAGAATCCAATTAACACATTTAATTTTGCTGCCAAATTACCTACAGCGTTAATGCAATGATTTTCTTATAATTTTTATTCGTGGGTAGATAATTTAAAAGGACTTTTAGCGACGAACGAATTCATATCGTAGGAGGATAACGGGATTTTAATTTTTTTTTTTTCAGCTTGAGTAAGTTACACACGAATGAACTGATTTTACACATAACCCTTTTTTTCATAAGAACCGCAGGTGGTTTTTAGCCCAATTTCATAATATCTTACAGTACGAAGAGTCTTTGAAGTTTTATTAAACGCGAGAACATCAGAGAGGAATGCACAAAACGAAAACTACGTACTTATTTCAATGCGAAGACATCGTGAGAATGTTTAGATTTAGATACATTTCAGTCGGCGATATTAGAATCTGAAGGAATAATTGAAACTATATTAAATTCAAGAGATTCAATAAGACTAACGTTTTTCAAAGTAGGTATGTATGCACCCTTAGCGATTTACGATTCTCCGATTGACAAACTTGTTTTTGTTTTGAACCGATTCGACTGCACGGTTTTAATTTATAACAAAATCTTATTTTAGGTCACTAAGTTGGTAATCTACTTATTGGTAAAAACTACAGTATAAAACCTCATGCATTCTAGACTCAAAGACTGATTAAAGTCTATAAAACTACAATGCGCGTCACGAACAAGCGTCATTATCAATCTATGTTCTAGCGGAAACAGGCTTTTCCTTGTACAGGCACCATTACATTAACCCACGTCTCTGCCCACAACACTAAGGATAAATTTAGATCCACCCACTACCGTTGTATGGCTATCATCTAATTTTCCGCTCGAGTTCAAATTTGCCGCTGCAGAAATAGGAAATCTTCCATTAATCGGGATGATGCGAAATTCCCTCAATTTCCAAAAGATCTGGCAAATAGCTGACTAGATTTAAGTTATATCACATGAAACCACTTTATAATTCACTTTAAGGACACATTTATTTTAAGGATTTATCTGCTGTCTCTGACACAAGATCCATAGGTTTATAACATGCTAATTATTTCATTTCATTATTGGGCGAGATAGTGTTAAAATTAAGACCCTATAACAAACATCTTAATTGCCTTACCGTAACGTCGGCTTTGATAGTGAATGATCACTCAAAGAAAAAATTACTACGTTCTGGAAACAACCACCCAACAAGAAAAACGGGGAACAGATGGCAATATGAATCCTCGCCCAGGGACAAAAAGTTACGAGCAAGGTTAATACTGCGAAGGCCAATTTGTTACATTACTGTCTCCGGCCTCAAGGCTTAGGAAATACTTCGGTAAACAAAGTAAATAGACACAGAGTTAATTAAATAAACATGGCGAACAAAACGGTATGATAAATCAAAGTGCACTTAATCAATTTCTTTTATGCTTTGCCGCGAAAGCAAGAGGTCTTTGAAACAAGAACACTCGATACTCTTGATGCCGTGAAGTGACCAAGAGAGCCTATTGTGGGCCGTTATTGCCGCACCGACGTTAAGGTTTATCGTATCAAACAAAAAACAAGTTGTAGGGAAAAAATAGAGAAAAGTGGTACCTATTTGATTATTTTAGTGTGTCATTTTGTAAATACTTTTTTGTATGTCTTCCTTTCGTATTATAAAAAAAACGCAATCTATTTTTAAACTTCTTGAACAACGTGTCGTCCTGGTGGCCCTGGCTGTAACTGGGAAATTCACGTGACTACCAACACGTGGTGCACACGAAGCGAACGCTGGTTGTATAACAAATCTCAGCTATTGTTGTTCAGCTCGAACCCCGACGAAGCGAGAAACGTGTTTATGCGAAAATGCCAATGGTCCGAAAGCTAACTTTGAAGAACCTTGGTAAGGGAACGTGACGGGTACGCGTGAGCGCGGCTTTGCTGCTGCCATTATATTGTTTTGAAGATGTTGAAGCTATAAAGTATAATCGCTCTTTACAGGGATAATAAAAGGAATGGAATGAAATTTAAAAGGACAACTCCGATGTAGAGATATGAATCAGTAAAGTTGCTCAAACAACAACAAGGAAGGCAATCTCCAGTGAACAAAACGTTAAACAATTATTGTCTCAGCACACTAATAACGTAGTTAGCTGCCCGAAGGTCAAATACCAGTTCCATGGCATGGCAACAATACATTTTATCAGCTACAGCAGCGACGTTACGAGAACGACTGAGAACGTTATCGTTTCCTTTTTAGACACTGTTTTATTTTACTTATCGAAAATCCGCTCTGCAATGCGATAAAGTATTTAGCTAGATAAACCGGATTGATGTATATCTTTGTAAGATTGATAATGTAAGGTAAATAGTGATATGAAATTGATGCGAATACGACAGCGGAGATAAGCAACAGATAGATAAGCATTTAGATTTATAGTACATGGAAGTTAAATAACTGAATTTGGGGCATATTTTTAAGAATGGCATCAAATATTCTACTTAGATATGTAGTAGTATCTAACAATTACTTAGTTACTTCGAACACTATAATACTTCCCAATATATGGGGAGGTTTCAAGAGAGAAACGGGTAGTATAAATTTTTATATAGGAGTACGGAGTGGGACGCTTAGTACGAATCAACTTTCACAAAGCAAAGTGGGCTCCAGTAGATACACTGACATTTGCGCGATCAGCCAATCGCAGTGCTGAATTCCACCTCCCACAAACGTTCCCGAGTGCTATATTCATGGAAATGAGCTCAGATCGAGCAAGGCATGTCGTCGGTACGGAATCTTATTACCTTACCATGAATTATTCAAATTTTCCCCTACCAAAAAAATATACATTTTCACATTTTCCACCTTAACTTAGCTAGTTCTCGGAAGGTTTTACTACTCCATTTGGATGAATCAAGATGACATACATATACATATGATCGTTTCAAGACCAGGAAGTAGGTATCTTACAGTTTATGAATTTCATTGAAATTAAGTTATTTATAGCTACTAAATTGACCGGCACCGCCGGTTACGGCAAACGGCGGAATATACGCACGAGTCGCATGACTGACGTTCGCGAAGTCTATTTGAATGAGGTCGATTGTAATAACGGTTGAAACGGAATTAGAAGCCAGGATAAACATCATAAAGAGGCGATCAAACCTAACCTACCTACAACTAGGTACTTACAGCCAATTTGTCCCATCCGAAGGTTAAGTAACTTGGAATATAAAATTACCTGCATAACATTTCCAAACAATATATTCTATACCGTCGAGGACATTGCATGTTAAGCAGTTTCACCATCCTCACATTTTTTTCGTATGTATATTACGACAAAATCCATCATGAAATTTTAAAATTGTTTATGTTGAGGATTTATTTCACGTTATGTCACCTAACTAGAGTTAAACTGAACTATCGATTTCAGCCAAGTTTCGGCAAAAATCTCGCCGAAAATAAAACTGAACTCGAGAGCTTCAGCTCTGTAATCGGTCAAGTGTGTATTGGGCTTTAAATTGCGAACAACAAAGTCATTGGAGTCCGAAATTAGATTTCGTCTCTAAACGTAGTTTTGGTCGGGCACAGAATGTCACTGGATTGAAATTGGAAAATTAGCTATTAGAGAATCATGTCTAACTACAAACCCTTAAATTTCCTCGACTGTGCAATGCAGGGCAAATTAATGCTACAGCTGAATTAATGGAATTGCCCATAATTAGTTCATTTCCAATAGGATTTTCGACTATCACGCGATCCGCGATTTATCTATTGTCATTCCTCAACAAAAGCAGCTATTTCAATGGAATCATCGTAATACACGGTCGATTTAATGCGACCAAATCCGAATGGTGCGGCAACTGAGCTGATAGCTGACAACTGGCATTGAATTGAAAAGCGTCAACAATCCAATATTGAAGACATCCGCAATAAGTCAAGCTCGGGAACAAATTCATTTATGCTAGACGCGTCGAGCGGGGCGGTATCAGTTGGATGCAATGTTGTTTCCCGGTTTCCCTGCCTTATGTTAGTGAGCCTCCCCTAGTCTGAGACTGCACTCCCCATGGGTGGATGCAACGGGAAGCGGGTCGCGACCCACTTCGCCAGGATCAATACTCGGTCATCGACTCCGCCCGCCCTAGCCTGGCCCCTTCATGTCTACTACTATGGAGTTAGAAATTGGAGTTCAAGTTCCCAGAAAAGGCTGTCCATTTGCGTCGGATGCTGCTTGAGGATGTCGGCGAAACTTGGGAGAAAAACATAGGGAATAAACATGTAAACGTTTTACAAGGGGGATAACAATAACAGATACACTTGAAGTTTTACATGATTTTAAGCGCATGCATGCGCCGTAAATATTGTTTGATATATTGAATGATATAAATCAGATAGGTTAAATGGTTGAACATACGAAAACTTGCAAATGATAAATTACAGAAATACCTATGTCAGGACTGAATTGTTGACGGATTGATGGTATATGGCAGACAGCAGCACACCTTTGCAGACAAGATCATCATAATGATAATATTTGTATGCACTCGTTATTTTATATTACGTTTCTAAAGATTTATTCAAAGGTTAGGTTAGGTAAGGTAAAGGTTATTAAGGTTAATTCTAGGAAGAAAACTGGGAGACAACTCAATGTACCGATGTGCCAAAGAAACTTAAAAATTGTGGAATTTTTCTTACTGAAACATTTTGGAAACTTTTCACAATTTTGTGTGGGGCTCGAAGCTCGAAACTTATTGTTTCTTAAATTTAAATTTCGTATGTTTCTGTTGAAACTCTCGAGAAATTGCCAAGAGCTTCCAAGCTTTTGGAAACTTTCCGCTACTTGCACATATTATGCAGTTAAAAGTTCTGAAATGTGGTCGAGTAAAACCATATTTTGTGCAGTGCTGTGGTCAAGGATGGCACAACAGTATTATTAAATTGGCTATTTTTGATAGCTAGCTATCAATGGCACATAATCGTGTAATTAAAATTCCTTTTTCAATAAAAGTAATTGACACAGATTAACACAGAAAGATAAACGTTATCACATTTATCATATCTGCAAAAAATTTGATTGTTATCTCTGAAAGAGTAACCGACAAATATTTTTATGAACCTCCGAGAAACGACGCCATAGTTGCCAGAATCTCAGTACATATGGTAAAAGTAATTAATACGATAATGAAACTGCGCCACTACGATTAATATAAGGGATGAGTTTCATAAAAGTATGACACGTAACGATTACATTATAACCGTTCTTGTAAAGCAAATATTTGTGCTACACTCGCATGAAAGCAGATTGTTGGTTTAGTAAATTGGTCCGGCTGGAACTTCCCACGTTCCAAAAACATTGTTTATGTATGACTGTTTGCGAAGATACTTCGATTTATAGGTCGCACAATCGATAGGCAGACAGGTCTCCAACCAGTTGACTTTTATTTAACCCGTAGGATGGGAATTCGAGATAGCAGTGACGTCACAGCTGTGACGAACTGCGCATGACGTCAAGCGCAATGGAGCCGCCCAAATTAAAACCAACACTAGCTAGACTTTCGGGTCAATTACGTCAGAGCAGTCTAAGATTAATGACTGAAAAAGGTGTTGATCAAACACAGCAAACAGAGGCGAATCTTAGTTTACTAACGTAGAAAAGAGCAATTTTTATTGCTGAAGGCTTTATGTACAGATATGGCGCAATATTCCTTGCACCACCTTCCGCGCATATTGCACGCTAAGCGGGACTTGAACCAAGTGGGTGGAGTAAATATGACTCACCGCGAATGTTCTAGAACCTGAAATGGGGCATTGTATCTATTTCGGGCTCGCGATTTAAGTATCGATAAAATCGATAGGCATTCGTGACCGTGATGGGTCGCACATTCTGCATACACACTGAGTACCGCGACCTAGCTTCGGTGACCCGGATCTACGGGAACCGCGCGGTCGGTCGCTCGGCTCTGACCCCCTTTACCTGCCCGACTGCGACTGACGCGAATAGAACTGTGTTGCTGTTGGCAACCCACAAATAGACCATGATTAGACATTAGTGTTAGTCAAGTAGCTGTCACACTATTTAGCCTGAGGAAACATTGGCCACTTTACTCAATTCTCTGAAACTAATCTGAAATGCATTGAATAGGTATCTTAGAATTACAAATCTTTTCAAAAGAAACAGTCTAGGGAAGAACAACCATAATCCATAACAAAATCGTGCGTGTGCATGATGCGAATTGATGTGAGTCTATGCATATCGGATAGGCTTCTTCCTGTAATAGGTGCAACTGCAAACACTACACTACACAGGATTACCAGCCTTAAACCTAGCTCAACGACGATGTTTTGTCATGAAAACCTCGTACGATTACAAGGAAATTGATTGTCATCCCATGCGTAAAGACAGCAGAAACAGTGCAGATTACGGGCGAAAAACATACTTGACACATATTTCAAAACTGAGCTTACATCCATTGAGGTCTACTGGCTCATCAATCATGTGCTAATGCGCGGCATTTATAGAAAGCCTGCGAGTGCGTCGCCCCGCGGCTGCGGGTTCGACCGCCGAGCCAGGAGCTTGGAGCAACGACCTTAGCCCTTGCTGGTACCCGACTGAGTTTTTATATAGGTACCTATATTCAACAACGGCTTTCGTCTCGACGCTTAATGGGTGCGCCGTTTAAATGTAAACAACTTTTATCGCCAACCTATTGATGCAGGCAGATTGTAAGTACGCTACTTCCATAATCTGTTGAAAATTTGTTGTCAGAACGCGAAAATAGGTACGCAGAAAATTTCCACTTGGAATTGGGCCGAGTTGACAGTAAATGTTTACAGTCTCGACCGCTGAGTTGTTATTTTAATATTTTGAGTGTAGATGTAGGAGCAATAGTCTCGGTCGGTTGCGACCTTGAAAATCACTGTATTTTCTACGTAAAGACGTCATTAAACCAGATAGTATATAATTTAAGTAGATCAAATCGGGACATAAAGACGTTTTTAAAAGACTAGCGATAAGATAAAGTAGCGAATAACAAAACTCCGAAATTTAAGTGGTAAGCATTACACTACATTGTTTATTGTAAAACCACTCTAAAAAATAAGTATGTATTACTGCGTTTGTTTTGTTTCTAAGCTTAAATGCGTACTTTTGATTTAATGAAAATCTAATTAATTCACCCGCCCAAACTTAAGGGCTTGTGCCACAGTAAACCAATGGCGATGACGTCAATGTCTATCTTCGGGTGTTTTCGTGCGTAGTCGGGCAGGATCGTGCGCATTCGGGGCTCCGGGGTAACGGACCAGCGCGGGCGCAGGTCAACACGCCCAACAAGGCCGGGTCGTAGACCGAACCGACTAGGGGCTGTTCGTGTTTTTAAGACCCTGCGCAGACGACAGACTATCTGCGACGGACTTTTTAGTCTGTGAAAATAGAACCTATGGAATGCAGAATGTATGCAGTATGTACGCACACGACGCCGCAAAAAGTCCAGCTCACAATTCATACAATCCATGCAAACTTTTTGTGCGCCGCAGACTCGATCGCACAAAAAGTCTGTCGTCTGCGCCGCGCCTAAACGAATAATTTCACGAATTTAAGGAACAATCGGAAACAATAATAAGGAAAGTAATTAGGATTTTTTTATGAACTTGACTTTGACCGAGGCATTCTGTAAACACATTAAAGTTCTAGGTATTTAAGTGGGCGTGAATTTATCTCAAGTTAATGTCATGGATAAGACAAGAGCATAACGGTATTTTATTAGTTTGCTAAAAACTTGTTTATACTGAGTGACGGTGATTAAGAACTGCGCCATTAATCTTAAGTGCATACTTAGGTACTAGACTATCTAGACATAGCCGTTGGTACCTAGGTACCTAGATACCTACATAAATCAATGCTTTCCGACTTATAGCCCATAGGTACCTTGCTAACACGATAAGCCAATTCGTTTCATAGCTATGCGTTTTAGGTAATTTCTTACACGTGTTTCACATAAAACAAAAGGTATAAACTGAAATCATTGTGCTAGTCTTTTTAAGATCCATAACTTTTTTGCTATCGCAGAGATTAACCCAGCTAACTTTTTTTTATTTAGTTACACATAGGAAATGTACAGTATCTATCTGCCGTTAGGTGTCCGGGTTTAGAATAACACCTCTCCATTTTTCCGTGAATGTTGTAAGAGGCGACAAAAATTATACCTAAAAAGTTAGGTAATAGGGATGATGACAAGGTTAAAAATTTATTATATTTTACATTATAATTAGTCCGTAAGTTAGATTATGGAAAAATATAAGACACATATTTTTTCTTTTATCAAATAATTAAACATCGACGAAGGTACCGATCATGAAACTTCCCGAGTGGGGGCTCGTGACGTCACGTTTGAGCAAAAATTGTACTCAAACGTGACGTCACGCGAAACTTTCAAACGCTGTATTATCATCATTTTTCGTTTGTCAAATTAAATAAAAAATATGCGTACAATATTTTTTGGTAATCTATTTGACGGACTAAATAGTTTATTTTAGTCATCTAGCCTATTAAGGATTATTTTAGCTTAAAATCTAAAAAAAAGTAAGTACTGGAAGTGGCTGGCAGCGTCAAATGATCGAAAGTTTTCTCTATTTAGCGTTTCGTGTTTGCCTACCACATTTGGGAATACAGGGTGATGTATCTGTGCATATCTACAACTCTACCAATCAGAAACAAACGCCAGACAAAAAAAAAAAAAAAACTACCAATCTAATGCTAAGCGCAACAACTCGTGAACCGCAAATCAAATTAGGTAACTACCTACATACTTCACGATATACGTTTTTTTTTTGTTTTTATTTTTTCGCCAAGACAAATTTTACTGTGTTCAAAAATGTATTTCTATCAAAAGGAAAGGTAGCTATATAGATAGCTAATAGATGTATTGCTTGTTGCTAAGACAAAGTTAAAGGAAAATTACGTAGGTGGTACTGTTACAAAGTAGCATGGAAACGAGATATTATGGCCAACTTTCTATTTAGAGGGGCAAGCCACAGTTGGGTGATGAACCAGGTACTACCTGGTGTGGTGTGAGTGTTATACCTGAATGCCGCACACATTTGAAATAAATTGTGTACAGGGAGGGTAGCAGGTATACTTTTTTTATTTATAGGCCCCTATTCAGAAAAGTTATTCAACTAGGAGGGTTTTTTGTTATTTCAGATTGTAATAGTTTGTTTGGTGTTTTTATGACATCCAGTAGGTATTGTTAGTGGGAACAGGTTTTCTTCAGATTTTAATGGAATAGGAGTTTTTACTTAACTAAAAAAAAACCTGTTTTTTCTTGACAATAACATACCTACTTAGATGTTTAGGTGATTTCCAAAACTATTATATTAACCACTAATAACTCTATCCATATTTAATTTTAAATAAATTAAGAACAAATAAATGATTACCGTGTCACTCATTATAGATTGTTAGATTTCCCTAATTAGTTTTAAAATAATCATAATTAGTTGATCATAAAAAAATATGTGTGAAATCGCATATATTAATTCTAGGCATTAAATGCCAAAGGTCCATGACCAGATGTTTGTGAATAGAATATTCCAGTGGTTTCATAGAACACACTGGGTTATTTTTTGTGAAGCCATTACAAATCACCAGTTACAAAATGAATAATATCTCCATCCAACATCCATCATTGGACCCAGTAGCGTAGCTAGGGAGGGGCGGCGGGGGCGGTCCGCCCCGGGTGTCACCCTCTCAG
>BHDV01007544.1:55682-69534 GCA_005406045.1 Adoxophyes honmai
TAATGTTTACAGAAAAACCGTAAATACACGTTTAAGAAACGAATTTTTATCTATAAATCAAAGTACTTTAGTATATAATAGACACTCAGGGATGTTGCGAATATCCGCATCCGCATCCGCATATGCGGAACATCCGCATCAATTTGGACATCCGCATCCGCATCCGCATCCGCATAAATTCGATGCGGAGTTTATGCGGATGCGGATGTGTAAGCATGTCGCGACAAGAAAGAAAGTAGCGGGCTCGGCGAGTAATAATTTGATTTCGTACTTCGGTCAATCGGTGACGGTGACGCGTTTCGCTATTATTTTTACCCTACCAAACCAATAATTGAGTTTTTAGGCATACGCACTCAAAGGCACTGCGCAGACGACAGACTATCCGCGACGGATTTTTTATATTATGACAATAGAACCTATGGAATTGAATGCAGTAACGCACACGTGACACGACGCGCAAAAAGTCCGGCGCACAATGCATACAATCCATGCAGACTTTGTGCGCCGCCGACTCGATCGCAAAAAAAATCTGTCATCTGCGCTGCACCATAGGGTGAAAACGGGTCCCTATTACTGAGACTTTGCTGTCCGTCTGTCCGTCTGCCCGTCTATCACCAGGCTGTATCTCAAGAACCGTAAAAGCTAGGCAATTGAAATTTTCAGAGATGATGTATTTCTGTTGCCGATATAACAACAAATACTACAAGAAAAAAATAATAATAATTAAGGGGGGGCTCCCATAGAAAAAACGTGATTTTGGCCGTTTTTAGTGGTCATCATTCTGAGAGCTGTATCTCAAGAATCGTGCTAGCTAAGTAGTTGAAATTTTCACAGATTATGTGTTTGTATTGTCACTACAATAACAAATACAAACAAAACAATAATAATCAAGGTGGGCTCCCATAGAAAAAACCTGTTTGTTTTGCAATTTTTGGTACGAAACCCTTCGTGCGCGAATCCGACTCGCACTTGGCCGTTTTTTGTAAGATCCGCATCCGCATCCGCATCCGCGGATGTGGGCCTCTAAACATCCGCATCCGCATCCGCATCCGCGGATGTGAAAAAAATGGCATCCGCAACATCCCTGATAGACACCTCGGTGCACGAACTAGATTTTTTTTAATCTTGTTTTTGCTCTCCTGTAAAATGACGATTTTAGACTTGTATCACTTTTCACAGGAGGCACAGAATTGTAGTACGTTATAATAAACGACTACAACTTAAACTGGATAACAAACAGTAGAACCCATTAAGAACTTTTAAACCAGTGCTAGTATGTTCCTCGACGGACTTAAAAACTCAAGAAATACTTTCTACCGAAGACTTACACATTTGAAAAGTAATAGCTACCAAACTTTGAAAATAAAGCGCGTGGCAACACCACGAAACAGCGGTAAAATTTGTTTGTAGAGAGTTCACCTTCACCAACTCTATTTCAACATGAAAGTGGCAAGGTGGTTTTAAAACTTCCAGGTTGGAAGGTTTTTTATATCAGAAATTCACGTGGAAGTTAAAATAAATCAAAAATAATACAAAAAAAATCCAACAAATAACTTTATTAGCGTCCAGTATCCCACATAGAGTTTGATTCAGAGGCTACATGAACATGTTATCGTTGAATCCCCCGGGCGGGGGGAGATGGTCTGCGTCGGGCGGAGGCCTTCTGCCGGGCATTGGCGGACCCATTGGGGGCCCGAAGGGGTCGAAGCGGGCACCAGGCGGGACAGCACCTCTGTTAAAAAAAATAGCAAATTCAATTTCATTACCTGGTAACGCAAAAGTAGGTTAGCATCTGATGTTAAAACTAACGATGAACGATGATAACATTAATGCTTTTTAAACAGCAGTCGCAAAGTGTGAGTTTTTTTGCTGGTGGTTTGGTGTCGGGTTTACATAACATAAGCCGTCACGCCTCATTCCCTGCGGTGTAGGCTGAGACATCAGAGCGCCATTCGCTCCTATTCTGACATACTTCTCTTTTCACTCACATTCATATTTCGCCTCTCTTTAGAACATCGCCGATGGTCCATATGTTTAGAACAACTCTCTGCAATTATTGCGTGAGTGTTCAAGAGGCATCAAAGGAAATACGTTAAGTTATGCTTCAGGTGGCAGTTTCTGTCACTATCATATACCTCTTTCATCAATTTAAAAACCCAATATTGTGGTAAAAGTGGATGCAAAACCAGAACTCTGTTAAGTTTCATCTGCTGTCTACCCTATTTGGGAAGACAATCTTAATGTTTATAAATATGGCTTTTTCATATTCTGTAACTCTTTGGATTTTGAAGGCCTAAATGTTGTACTGACCTGGGCAATCCTCCAGGAATACCAAGCCCTGGATTCTCAGGGTCCCTTCGAGGCCCAAATGGATTGAACAGCATTCCACCACCGCCCGGTGCAAATGGGTCAATATCTGAGCGGCCGATGTTGGGAAGATTCGCAGGAGGCAATTCCCTGGAAAATAATAACCTACTTAGCAAGTACTCAAAGCTAAAATGCCAGTGAATATAGACCCATGTCATATGGGAGTATCCACAATCAACCAATCATCACAGATTTGCGATATACAACAAGTTTGTATAGATGTACAGTCAGCTGCAGAGAAAAGTAACCCCCTGCCCATACAATGTTTCATTACTAGGGGGTTACCTTTCTCTGCAGCAGTCCGTACGACAGACTAACTTGTTTTATGCTAAACGGGCACCACGTTTTTTTGTTTTGTGATAATTTTGTCGCAGAAATGCAATGTAAGCATTGACATGTCAATATGAGAATCTATAAAATTGTGTTCCAAAAATGTATCGTTATGCGCGCTTCGCCTTCACTTCATCGGATAGTATAAAACAAATTCTCTTCCCGCTGTCCGACCTATGTATGCTTAGTTAGATCGTTAAAAACTAAACAATGGATTTAGTGCTATACTTTTCATTAGGGGAAGGTTAACGCATATTGACAAGTACAATAGAAACACTGGTAATTTTAGAGGTTTCTAATGTGATGTCGTACTTGTGTAGTATATTTAAACTAGCACTGCACCCTTGCAGATCCAGGGCGGGTCGTTCGTAATCATTAAAAGGTTCTACCCAACTCGATCATATATCACACAAGAAACTAGTGTCCGACCGAAGTTTCGGTTTCGGTTTCGGTTTCGGCCGAGTTTCGGCCAAAATTCCAGTTTCGGCCGCAGTTTCGGTTTCGGCCAAAATCGGCCGAAACTTTTGCCGAAACCGAAACTAATTTCGGAAGTTGTCGAGCACGTTCGCCTAACTTCGTCTCGCGCAGCAACGCTTTGGTGGACGCTAGTCGCTCAGTTCAGGAATTGCCGTGCGCCGTTTTTATAGCTCTGTAGCAACATAACTTAGCTAGTGTGTAATCGCCCGACGCAAAAATTCTTTAGTTAGAGATTATACATATTTCGATGGAACTGGGTTAAGTGGGTTATTGTAAGATTTTGTTTCGTTTCTGTACTTTAATTATTTGTTATAGTTAAATTAAATACTAAGACATTAACAAAATTTGTTAACAAATCAAATTACGTAGTCGGCCAAGAAATTGGTCTACCCCCATAAGAACGATGTTCATTTCAAATTCACGAAACAACAAGGTCGATTTCCCATTGCCATTATGTTATTGACAGTGACAATAGCTCCCTTATCATTATTGCATTGACGTCGCCTCAAGTGGTCATGTCAAGCTTAGTGACAATTTGATTTTACAGAAAATTTTGTCAAAAGTGGTAGACCACTTTCTTGGTCGACCGTACATGCAAAAAATAGATAACAAATGAAAAAGACGAAGAGTTTAAGTTGTTACATTACCTACTTTGTTAGGGTTCAGTAGCCAAATGGTAAAAAAAGAAACTCTTAGAGATTCGCCATTGTCTGTCTATGTATCTGTCCGTCCGTAGGTCACAGCCACTTTTTTCCGAAACTGTAAGAACTGCACTTTTAAAACTTGGTAAGTTGATGTATTCTGTGAACTGCATTGAGATTTTCACACAAAAATACAATAAAAAACAATAGGTCGAAAATTCGAGAGACCCCATATACTGAAACTGGAAAAATATTCTTCATGAAACCTATACGTGCATCTATAGATAGATCTTCAAAAATTATATCAAGTTTTCTAATTTTTTTTTCTAAACTGAATAGTTTGCGCGCGAGACACCTCCAAAGTCCCGTGCCCTCGCTAACTTCTAAAATACGGGTATGAAAAAACTAAAAAAAAATGTGAAGTACTTTTTACAGTGCAAACTTCCATCAAAAATTTATTTGAACTAGATCTAGTAAGTAGCTTTAAACTCAATTCGCCTTTAATTTACCTACCTACTCAACGGTGCGGAACCCTTCGTGCGCGAGTTTTTAATATATTCTTTCAATTTGGTCTCCTAATTAATGCAGGATAATCGGTAAAATGCACCAAATCTCAGTAAGGTAAAGTCACCGATCATGGACATGGACCAGTAATGGACAATGACTCTTATTTACTACCCACTAAGGAAGAGTCATTTGTTTTACAACAATCAATTCACAACTCTATGGTCTTTAAATTACGAATGAAGTGTCCATCACTGGTGCTTGTCAACTTAAACCGTCCATAACTGGTGCCTTTACCTTATTTTATGGAATTTTATACTTGACCACGTGAGTTTCGGTTTCGGTTTCGGTTTCGGCCGAAACTGAAGCCACGGCCGAACATTCGGTTTCGGTTTCGGTTTCGGCCGCAAAACCAGTTTCGGTCGGACTCTACAAGAAACATCATGGATTTTTAACTTTTTTCTGTGGGGCTATCGAAAGGGACATAGCTATGGCATAGGCCAATGGATCTTCAGAAAAAATTTGAGACAGTTGCTTTCTCACAGATTAGATCTCTCACTTACTGCAGTCAGTGTATTGATACGATTTAAAAATACATTTAAGTGTGCTTAACCTTTCTGCTTGATATGAGATTAAACACCTCCTGGCATTGATGTCATTGTTTTGTCACTATGCTGACAATGTTAATCATTTTCTGTATTACTCTCTTTGTATCTTTCATTGTTTCATTTCATTCAAAGTTAGTAAACAGACATAATTTGAAGAATCTGTTAGTCACTAAATAACAACATTACAAAAAGCTTAGATTCACATCAATTCAATTAATTTTCAAATAATGTGTACAGTTGAGGAATTTGAGTGTTTAGCAGTTTGACCATCTCATATTTATAATCTGTTGGCATGATAATGATAAACTTCATAATGAAGTTTGATATTAAATATAGTCTTGGAACTGGCTGGAAATAGTAATATGGTTAATATCAGCATTGAGTCAACCTGCTAAGCATCCAAATTCCCAGACTGTCCATTTGACTGTACATTTAAGATGTGAAATCAAGTAAAAGAAAGCACAGCAATGAACTTTTTGACATTAATTTAATGCTGAAAAACATGATTGTGCACACATTAACTTGGTATTTTGTTACACAATTACACCAAACAAGAACAAGGTTTTCAGTTTTATAAATACCACAAATCTCTGGTGTCAGGGTGGGGACCCGGAGGATGAGGCCTCGGCGGCACCCGCAGCGGATCTTCAGGAGGTCTTCTGGTGTTTGAATCACCTAGAATGAAAACAGACAAAAACAAATATTAATGTTTGAAACTTTCGTGATTTTCGCTCATATTTATTACTATGCGGGACTCCATCACTTATGGATATGATTTGAATTACCTCAACATTTTAGCCGCATTACAGCAAAACTGATGTGATGCCCTGCTTTAGTCAACTTGTGACCATGGTTTATAAAACCTTGCCTGTGTTCCGAAATGGATGGCAGAGCACACAAAACATTACCTACTTAGACAAAACCACTTTTCGCTCGAACTTGCTTTAGTCAGGCAAAAGAGGCTTTAAAGTTTAATCCATCCATATTTTTGTGACATGTATGATCCAAAGTAGTAATGTGAAAGTAGACCACACAATTTTTTTGCATATGGACTGAAAGGTTGAAACCTAATAGATTTGTATACATGTATATTGTAGGTTATTAAGTAATATGTTGTAAGTAATGATAACACTTACTCCTACCCGAGGTTTGAGTTTCAGCAGAGGTTGTAGACTTCTCGGTGATAGTGTCAATGAGATCCCTCTTCACATTGTACATGAGTTCTGTGTGTGTTGGCATCAACTTGTTTATAGATCCGCTTGTTTCTTTGACTGCATCCTCAATCTTCACCGCCATGTTGGAAACAGCCAAGTCATCTGATCTCTGGAAGAATGATAGGAAAACAAGTGAATGAATTTATGTTTCAAAACTCAAGATGAATGGTTTCAGATATATAAAAAAAAACAAATTGTGTATTCCAGTCCCATTCAATTTAAACAGTATAATTTAATTCTACACCAAATTAATAGAGTAGAATAAATATCAATAAGCTATGATTATTATGAATTATTATTTTACTCTAGGCATACCAAACATAAAAGCCAGCCAAAGCCCGTGTGGTGCCGGGTCAGAATAGTACCTCCCCCTTTCTTCCCGTGGGTGTCGTAGGAGTAGACTCTGGGTAAGGGTTAGTGTATTGTGGGCGATGGGCTAGCAACCTGTCACTGCAATATGACATGTAACCATCTGGTTACCCTGAAATTGCTAAATGTGGCACTGGATTTTTCAATTCATGTGCTCTGCCTACCCCTCTTGGGAATACAGGCATGAGAATATGTATGTATGTATACCAAACATATTAGGATACTCTAGATTCCTCAAGTTTACTCTAAACTACTTAAAGGGTGGAAAAATGAGTCAGGCTCTAGTGAGAAGCTACCTAGATTCAAAAAATCAACTACACATATAAAAAAAACATTCTCTATTTTACTAGATTACTGTTATAAACCCTTCGTATGCGGGCAAGGAAAAATATACTGCATTCGAGCCTCTTCTGTTTCAATATCTACAAATCATGGTGATTAAAATAAAAATAAAAAAAAGATATCCTTAAAATGGAGCAGATCTGCTCCGTAGCATACGAGAGGTTAAATAATTACCATTAGATTGACAATAAGCGTGCCATCTGTGTTGAGGCCATGGAGAATGTACAACTTCCCATCCAAAACATATCTTAAAGTGTAGTTATCTTTGTCATTCCAACCAGTTGGAAGGACTTCGCTTTTGTCCTCGTCTCCCGTTAGCGTGCGCTGTAACATCCAAATATTTTGTCGAATCAGAGAATATTTGTTTCAGCCAGTTCATTGGACAACAAAAAAGGTTGACATACCTCATCTCCTATTCCGATCGTACGAAACCCTCTCTTAGATAAATTCCAATGTATAAAGGCAATCAACACATCAGATTTACGTCTTATATCTCTCTCCACAGTCTTAAAAGTTAAATCCCAACCATACAGCGGGTCTGCTGCCATTTTGTTTTAAAATGCTGAAAGTAATAGAATGTTAATAAGATACAAATAAAATCGTTGAAATAAATTAGCTGTATTTACGAACAGTCAAAAATACTCGTGAATTTACGCATTACTTGCTATCAAATCTGATAAATTTAATGATTGTTCAACTACTATCAAAACAAGCACCGCAAGTTATTTACCAAAACCAAAACCGATTCGTAATTATTATGACATGACAATCATGACATGACAGCCTGACAGCTGACCTGTGTAGTGTGACCATGTGTGACTGACAGCTTTTAACAGAGGAGTGATTGTCAAAGTTAGAACTTAGGCTATTTCACATTAACAATTATACAAAACGTAACCACTGTAACTTTCGTTTAAGTAAATAGCGTGAACCCGTTTTAAATTGATTGGTATTATTGCAATAGTCAGAAAGTTTGAGGTATAAGAACATTAAAAGGCGTAAAAATATATTATGGCATTAGTCGTTTTTTTTTATTGTTAAGTTTGTTAGTAAAAATAAAATAAAGCCAATTGCTAAGAAGAGAATGATAACTTGGTGTAGAATTATAATGTTGGAATAAATTATTGTTTATAAAGATAAAATGTAAGACATGGTGAGTAGATTACAGAAGATTTTTCGTTCCATGAATGGTAACACTTGTGTAGTGATGAATTAACCGACATTTTCCATGAAAAGATGTCTAAAAAAAAAAAAACAACATTTACGTGTTCGAATCTTAAGATGCTTCGAAATAATGAGAATGCAAAATTTATAATTATTTCTAAGTCGTTTTATCGTAAACTTTAATTCAATATCGAAAGTATGACATTTTTAATCAAAACAAAAAGATTTCTTAAAAATTTTGTGTAGCCAGCCTTAAGACCGGATTATCGGTTTATTTACTCGCGTAAGGCACTATTTCCGTGTAAAAACAACATGGCCGTCGGGCAGTGTCAATTTGGGAACGTCGTGATCATAACGTAAAATAATGGATTTTATTGTTTTAGAATATGGGTGAATATGTGCAATAAATTACTAGACTTTAATGTGCAAAGTGTTGTGTTTTGATTGTATTTGTGTAATTTAAGTGCTAAAATGGCCTCGGATAAGATAAAAGTTGCTGTTCGGGTACGACCCTTTAACAGGCGAGGTAAGGCGGTTTCAATCACTAATAAATAAAGTATTGTGCTATCTTGCAGGTGATTGCTTACGTCTCTATTAC
Organism: Adoxophyes honmai; assembly: GCA_005406045.1. Lineage (NCBI taxonomy): Eukaryota > Metazoa > Arthropoda > Insecta > Lepidoptera > Tortricidae > Adoxophyes > Adoxophyes honmai. The sequence goes on from BHDV01007544.1 coordinate 64,297, forward strand.
GGCTAATCGCTAAGATGTTGTCTCTCTCTATAGTCTGAAAGTTATCTTCCCAAACGTTCAGTTTATATTATTATAAATAATTGCGAATTTCTATTTGCAATTCTGAAAACGCTATCGGTGAATTACCTTGAATCTGTATATATTATCGTTTTATGAATCATTTTGTTCTTGATTTATTTTACTGTCTTGCGTTATCAGTGATTTCTTGGCTTTTCATGTTCATTGTTAGTATTTCATAGTTAAGTCTGTTGAATAGAGTGCACTATTATTGTTTTCCCGAATTGTCATCAATGTTTTTGTACCTGTCTTTCCTTACTTTATTTATGTAATTAATCTCTTTCACAGCAACTAGTTCAAAACATTTTAATTTATGACTAGCAAGTACCAAATTACACTATAAAAGTATTCGCATAATCACAATATCGGATCTGGATACATCCATATGAGTAAAAGAACAGACTTTTAATACTCAGCACAAAGTTACATGAAGCGGAAAGAAAATTCATCTTAGTATTGAGAACTATAAACTACATATAGGACCTTTGTAACATCTAATTCAAAAATTTTGGAGTGATCAAGAGCAAATCTAAAATTAGAATCAGAAAATTTCCATAATATTATTTAATAAAATGAATAGTTCGCCTAAACTTAACAGCATTTAAGGCCTGTAATTGATTTGTAATTCCATTGCAGGCAGTTGAGTCACTGTAGCAAGTAAACCAAGCTACTCATACTAATTTCTGTCCTTTATTCTTTTTTTATTCTATGTTGATGGTAAACAGACTTCAGGTGTTTTAGCATCCTAGTGTTCTTCCCTAGTTAAATGTAAAAAGTGATTGACTCTTTCTCTAACACTTTGTTAGAACAAAGCAGTGTTTTTTTATACTAGGATTTATCTATTTAGCCAAAAAAATGGGTATAAGTAGAAAGAGGACGCGTTTGCCTAGTGGTGCAACACCTTATAAGCTATTTAGACCATCTGTTTAGTGTTTAGTCCGTCAATAACTGACGTATTTTGACCAAATACTGGTGAAACTGTAATTTTCTAATCTGACTGTAATTTGTAGATGATAGATAATCTAATAGAAATTATAATTAAAAAAAAATAATTGAATTTTTTTGTAGAACTTATTTTTGATTTCACATTTGATTTATGAGTCTTGTGAAAACTGTGTGATTAGTAAATATTTTTATCTATGTTCAACTGGATATTCAGCTTAAAATAGTAATATTTGTAAATGTTATCTATACCTATTAGTCGATTAACAGTAAACACTAAACACTGCACATTGAGTAGGTAACCTTCATTAGTAGGTAGATATCTACACTGCAGGTCAACTATTTACCTGTTTTTTACACATTCAATATAATAAATTTGCACTTACAGTTACTTTTAGAAGGTCAATGAGTCCAAAATTATTCCCAAGTTACAGTAAAATTGTGATTTGATGCAATATAGTCAGCAGTAATTTAGTGATTTTTACAGTTATAAACATATAACTATGTGGCGCATCTCCATAACATAAAACAGGACCTTAAATTACAATATTTTTCTAAGTAACTCGCACAGTTGTCTCACAATTTACAAGAAAGAATAACAACAAAAAAGGTGAGTAGCATTAGAACACTTGCGCTTAATGGTTATTGCTAATCTGAATGTTTTAAAATTCACAAGGTCCTAAACTCTTTTCTCATAAGCCCCTTGCAAAATGTTAGGAAGAAAGAAATATGGAAATATTATTTATTTGTATTATGGGTTGATTGTCTGCTGCTATTTTTGAATCAGATTGCTATGTTGGTACATAATGCCTACACTATTTTAGACCTCTAATGAATTTCCGGTGGACCCCTGAAAGTCTGTGCTGGAAATTTAAAAGTAATTAATTAGTCAGATTTTGTATTTGTTACATGATAAATTCTCTAGTTCTAGAGTTTTAGAATGAATACAGTTAAATGTGAAATATTTTTGGTGTCAATTCAACTATAAAATAGATATTGAGAAAAAAATGCATTTCAGTTCTTAGCAGTCCTGTGCAGGATTTGATTAGAGTATGAGTAGGCTACCCTTTTATTAATGGTGAAAATATATTGAAGATGTAAGGGTTGCAGGAAACGGATTATTAACATCTAAAACCAATCAGTTAACTGGACAATGACATCATTATGGCATGATTTCAATGAGTTTTTAGAACAGATTACCATGGTCAGATTTCTTCGATACATGTCGCGGTATTGCTAAGAGCGACTTCTAATTCTCGATCAATTTTTGCGATTACCGTGCCAGGAAATAAAGACGACTACTATTTATTTTGGCTCACGCCATTGGGGCAATCTTGTCGCTTGTTTCCGTTCCACAGATTCATGTGGAAACTCCAAACAATTCCGGGATTCAACTCAGTTGCGTCACGAGCCTCTAAAGAGGTAGTGCAGTATCACAATCGCTTGCATTCGTCATGGTAAATAAACCCGCTGATGCCGCGGTTTGTGATTGCCACAGTAATGAGATCGCTCCACTTTCGAGGAATCTTGCGCAATCAAATCGATCGGCAAGACGTCGGATGGTCATTGTTTACTTTCACAAACGTATATTGTGTACTTTGGGCAGTTTGGCCCTGAATTATGCATCGTCAACATCTCGCAGCCATTTCTAGGATAATAGATGGAAGAGGTATAATTAGTGGCAGATTGCTAGCCTGACGCCTAAAGCATACCTAAATCCATTTTTTCAGTCGCCTCTTACGACATCCACAGAATAAATAGAAGATAACAATTCTAACCCAACATCGACACCACAGTCAATAGAATCCGTTAGTAAACGTATTGTGGTTTAGGTTTTTACCTCTTATCTAAAGTTAATTTCACTAATTAAGAGACCAATGAAGAACGGGTCAGCTTGTTATGTTAGGAATATACAAGCAAATCACTTGTTGAACTCACACTTGGTTTTGTCTATGTGAAGTTTTATAGTCCTATTTGAGACAGGCGAGACGTTTACTTATATCCCTACTTCAGATTCTTAATGCACCAGTTTAACACGCTTGCCTAGGTAGGTAAACTATCTCGTCGGTCAGTGTAAATCCAGTCTGCTGCTAGTAAAAAGCTTGTGTCTAGTCGGTACAATCATCCCACTTTCGTTCTGTTATCTTATTTCAGTCTGCGTCTGCTTTGGTCTAGATTTGATTGGCTTTACTACAAAGCGTGGTTAAATTAAATCGCTAGGTCGTACTCGCTCATCCGTGCAAGTATTTGCTAATCCAAAAATTCCGAAGGACGTCTTTTCTTTATCCAATTTTATATCGTTTCAACGCCTACATTCTGCGACATAACTTGCTTTACTTTTTAATCATATTTGTGAACTGAAAGTAAGATGAGGTTGTTTACGTAAGAGCTACGGCCTCTTTTGTTTCTGTATCCACTCAATTAGGTACTTATTCCAGTTTTACAAATGTTTAACATCAATAACACTTGTAATAGTTATAATACGACCTTCAGCCACATAATTTACATGGTCGTTAACTTTAATATAGCTGCTGCTAACAAATCTGCATTTTGCGGAGATCAGCCCATCTCTTAACACGGTTCTTGACCTTTAGATTGCTAGTTTTAAATTGGAAACAAAGCCGGCGCGGCGTCTGGCCGTCTTACCGTTCTTTACACAGTCTGGCATACGTACAATGGTCTAGTACAACCGGATTTCAAGTATCGCGGCGGACGTACGGCCCGACCTCGCAGTTGACTCACCGGTACCTACATGCCTACGATCTTTATTAGCTGCACCGCACACGCGACGTTTTTAATTACGACCTTTTAATTTCGAGTTTATCTAGCCTTTGTTATGGATATCCAAGTGGAAACGTCATGAGTATGATACGCGAGATTGCTGATTGCAATCTGCGTCAGCAATAATATGTCACAAATATCAGGGCATGGACCGATTAGGTGGCTTCTGTTTATTTGGCACGCATAAAAGTTTGTCGTATCGAAATCGGTCCATGTCTATCCCAGACGTCGAAAAATGGGAATTACTAATGTTATAATGAGAAGGACGTTTTTACTACGCAGTGTGATAATTCATTGAAAGATGACACTCGTCAATCTTTCACAGCTTGTTAGCATTTCATTGCCATTCCCGATGCGAATCAGTTGGAATACAAATTTGAAGAATACGGGACGTGACATGTAACAGGCATGTGGAAAATAAGTTTCGAAAGAAACAGAAACCTTTTCAGCATGCAACACCGGGCGGATAAAGAGCAAAACTTAGAACGACAGTCTTCGTTGAAGTAAGAGTACATTCCAAAGTTTTAGGATGAAATGAGGTCGCCTAGGACGGAACTTTGAGACGTCTTTGTAACAATTGCTTCTGTCTTTGAGCTTGATAAAAGAACTAGGTAAAGATCGTACTCAGAGAACGTAATAGACTAGAGTAGATGTAGTTGAACCTTCAAGTTAATTTCCAACGTCCTTGCCATCTAAATCGTCTCAATTTAGACATTCACGACGTTTAAGTATATGAGGTATGACGATCCCAAAATAAATTTCGCTTATCAAAAGTATGATTTGTGTGATGATTTGTGTTGATGAACTGCTGTTTTGTGGACATAAGAAAACGTTTGTGTTCATGATTTTCTGCCACACAATATTTGTAGGATGTGGGCATTATAACTCTTATATCAGTGCCTTAAAGCTCCAAACGCACTGACTCTGGAAGCAGGCGGTAGTGTGACGGTATTAGTTGTATTTTTTGAAATCATACGAAAGAGGGCGCATAAGGGACTTGCCGGGAAAAAAGGATTTCGTTCATACCATCACGGCATCACGCCACCGCGCCGTGCCGCTCCGCTTTCGCTGTCTGAGCTGAAGTAACCGTCGCAGGCTCTCGTCTCCAACTTCTCCAAGCACGACTGGCTACGTAAAGAGGGTCAACAGTCCACTTTGTGGTGGTTCCTGGACCTTTCAACATTCAAGAGCGTTATTATCTAAGGTGACAGTGTTGTAGAGTCAAATTAGCTGTCACATAAAATTACATTTCGAAGGTGAACAGCCGTGAACGCAATATTTCACTGCAGTAACCTCACCACAGCAACATACGCTAGTCCATCGCGCCTTGTCTTGCTATACCGGCTGCTCCTGATACAATGTCGCGGGTCAAATGGTTTTTTGACGTGACAACGTCTTAAATTAGGTTGAGCTGGGAGTCACTTATGAAAAAGTGTAACGCTCGGTAACGTTACGATG
>BHDV01007544.1:70635-86983 GCA_005406045.1 Adoxophyes honmai
CACGTCAATCCATCGCTCCGTTTAGCCGTGAAAGACGGACAAACAAACAAACACACTTTCACATTTATATATTGGTACGGATAGTACAGACAAATAGACATCACTGGCAATATCCATATAAACGTGCGTTCCTCTGAAACGTGAGCTTCATTAATGGCGTTCTGGACGTGGGGTCTAAGTTTAATAGCAATAATATGAAAGTGAGATCCCGCAGTATAGAGCGCCATATTTCAGCTCATACTTCGAAGGAACGCCTAGTAGTGCGGAGCTTTATCAGTCTCAAAAAATCTCTGATAATACAACCATTTTCTTAAAACACGCAGCTTCCAAAGTGTACTTAATGCTTGTGCAGTCAGAATTGCAATTAATAACGTAACGATTTTTACAGTAATGCGCTAATTACTTCACACAAAAGATTTCAATCTGCGTCCGTAAATCTGATTCGGCATCGTTTAGATTTACCGATTCCGAGCTCGAATCAATTAATTCTCATTAGGAAACGAAATTATCGTCAAATAAGCTAGCTTGTTATACCTCTTTGTTAATATGTGTGTTCGTTTGTTTCAGAACTCGAACTGGGTACACAATGCGTGGTGGATATGGAAGAGCAGCAAACCATCCTGCAGTATCCACAGGCTCATGACAAAGACAGGTAAGGCTGCCATTTGCCCAAAGCCCAGCATTTTATCCCAAACAGTTTTAGTATGCGGACACTCCTCGTGGTGTTATTCTGTAACGGAACTAACTAAACTATCGATGAGCTCGACGTCGAGCATCGAATTTTCCCTGCAATATGACGGCTAATTTTGATACCTCGACGTCGAGCTCATCGACTAGTTTTGTATGTTAACTTAAAGAATAACTTCATAGATTACGTCGAATCTTTTCCTGATCTAGTATCAAATATCCATCTTCTATATTCGATCTGGTTCTTTCTAGAGAAATAATGGTGATAATAATGAACTACTGTCTGCCGTTTTTCTAGCCCGAGGTGGAATTGAATGTTTTAAATATCCCAAAGCCTTCAAAAGGTGTTGGTAAGGACATAATGTATCCTCTTTTAAAAATACGGATACAGGTTTCAATTTGAGCGCTTCGCACACATCAGCTTTGATGTAAAGGTGAACATTATAGCACGATATACTTATCTTCTTCCATCTTTCTATAGAAATCGTCATGATCCTCACTTGACAGGATCTGCCAGGATTTAATGTACATTATAGCTGTTGTGGGTGAAGCGCTTTGCCGAGACAAATATGTCAATGCAGCCCGTTGCTGTCTAACGTAGATGTACTTACTTTAGCACGTCCAGCTGTATATGATAGTCACTCGACTCAGTTTAAACCATTAATACGACAATGTCTTGCTAGCTAGAAATGTAATAAACCTGCTGCAAGTACCTTAGACAGTACACAGAGTCCGGAACTGCTACTTGTTGTGAATTACTTTTATTACTATCATCACGGTATTCAATACGGATACTGTAAGTACTGTAACTGACTTACTGCTATGTTACGATTATGAATTACGACGTCAGTCAGTTTTGAAATAAGCGAAGTGGGCGAGTAATATGTGTAATGCGTTTGTTTTTCTCTGAGTTGTAACAATAGTGGCCTTTATATAATCCTTGCCCCCGTTGTAAAAGCGAATTAACATGAAGAGGAAGACTCGAGTGAATGAAGGCCAGTTTAACGTTATTTTATTTTCCTCCAGTACATTTGTTTGGAAATAAATATTTGAATCAGAACTTACTTAAGGTTTGAAAGGCACATTGATTAACTAGATAAATTTACCATCATTGTGATTTCATGGTAGCAAAATTTACTTTTCTATTTTTTCTCACTGTTTTGTTTTTTACTGTAGCTTATTTACACATTAGATTTTTTCAGCAATTAAAATCGAAAATGAAAGTGGCGACGAAGCTTTCCTTAATCTCTGGGTGCTTTTGACTTTTTGAGCCGATATGTCAAACCAAACATAACCGAAACTTACTAAGGGCGCACTTTAAATTTTGACCGTCGAAATATCGAAATAAATTAAATCGTTAAATTTGAAATTCACTCTGACATTTGTCTTAAATTTAAGACGTTTAGTCTTTGCTGGCTACATTTCTGTATTGATTCAAGTTAGGGAAAATACTACTATAAAAATAGGTTCTGTAAGAAATCATCATGGAAATCATGGAAGGACCTGTGAATGTTTTACTACAAATACGATTATGGTAAATTTATCTAACAAACCGATTCTTTGCTTACACTTGCTTTAAAAGGTGAGCGGAGCATCCCACATGACCATGACATACGGATACATTTATTTCTACAGATTTATCACCAGGGCCCGTAACTTTCACGCCGTTGACACAAAAATGACGTCACACTCCTTAAAGGGTGATCCCAAATAGTTCGATTGTAAATTATTAATCATTAGTGGTCAATCATTTTAATCATGTACAAATGAATGGAATAAACAATAGCTACTTGATACGTGAAACGTAAATAAAACTATTTGATTTGTTTTATTCATACATTTTATTAAATGGTATTGTTACCACATTTCAGTAATTACGTAGGAAACAGAGTTCCTCTCTAACGTGAAGCACGCCATCGTTCTTGCATTAATTCCTATGCAAAGAAAATCTAAGTCATCTTTGCGTTCATACGTAATGCAATATTCATAAAAATCCTTCTGTGTTGTAATCCTATTTTTGTTTGTTATGTATGTCACAAAAATACAATTACAAAAACAAAAACATTATTTAAAATGTTTGACAACTGATGATCAAATAATTTACAATCAAACTATTTGGGATCACCCTTGAAGGAGCGTGACGTCAATTTGACGTCAACGGCATGAAAATTACGGGCCCTGTTTATCACTAACCAAAAAGGTAGGTGGAATGCAATTCCTCATTTACCGTGATCGAGTGACCGTGTTGCCAAATTAACGGCATTAAAAAGAACAGACGTTTGAGACGCTCTGATTGGTGCGTTACCTCGGTTGTTGCGCAAGCGCCCGCATTCACACGGCAACCGCGGATGTTACCGGATTCAGCTGTCCTGTGGAATATAGATAAAATAAACTGAAAAAGAAACAGTAAACCTGTTCATTGTAATACTTCTTTTTCGTCGAATTAGAATAGTGCGATTATAGTCCTCCACACTTGGCAAGATCTTTTGTACGGGGGTTAGTTCACACATCATTTTGACCTGGAAATTGGCAATGCACAAACTTACCCCCACACAGTGTGATAAAAACCCTCATTTTGTTTCATGCCCATGTTTTTCAAAATTACTATAGTTCTCATCATTACAAACGTTAGACTGAAACTCCCACGTCGATACGACTTCTACTTTTTTTGGAAATTGATGTCAAAGTTTGCTTAAACCCAGGTCACGAAATGTGAAAATATATTTTTTGCTCCGAAACTGTACTTGCTATTAAAGTTTCGATTATAACCCTCAAATGTGCGTATAACGTTCTACTTTTGTGTAAGTATTCACAAGTTTGCCGTTAATAGTTATCGAGATTTTAATATGTTTCTATGTTATCGAAATTATTTTTTATTTTCCGTTTAACGCCGTATTAGCAAAAGATATTTATACATAAGAAAGTTTATACATAGCTTTATGTACGGTATTTTTTTCACGTGCTAATTCCGCGTTATTCACGAGTTACGGAGTATGCAACTTACATCCGGATTTTTTGAGGTAAGGGTTGTCACTTTCGGTCATAATATTTTCATAGTAAAGGCATTAATGTTTATTAGTAAAGTTTTTGAATTTCCCGCCAACACGTCAGTAACATTTCATAGTCTCGCGAAATAGGGTTTCTTATTTTTTTTTGAGAAACTTGTGTTTTTGTGTTTGTGTTTAAATTTCAATAATTCATAATCAATCATGAGAAAAAATAAAGGAACACAATGTTCTATTAGCAAGACTTACATTTAGGTACAAAGTATTAAATAAGGTTCCATCTTTAAGTTTGAATTTATGATCATTACATAATATTAGATCTTTTTAAGTTGATAACCTTATGCAACGAGGTTACTCGCTAAAGATAAGCTGGGTAGTTTTACATAGTAAAGTAATACATGTCATAACAGTGACATTGATTGTTAATAACTATACTTCATTCACGGAAACAAGTTAATATAGTGCGCGCTCTCTCTCTCTCTCTCTCACGTAATCCCATACAAATTACTAAGACAAAAAGTCTATGACATTAGACAATGCAATAACATTAACATTAGGCTACTAAAATACATAGAAGTGAATTTTAATTTTTAGTTGGATTTAAAAGTAAAAAATTTAGGCTTTTTCTAGTTTACAACTTTATATTCGTCATAATAAGTGGCAAAAATGATGTTAAATAGTCTTCTCATTCAAAGTGATTTTTTTTTGCACAACCCAGTGAAAATTCTAATTTTAAAGAACGATGACGATTGCGGTTTCATGTAAATATATAACTTTACCCGGATATTAATATAACAGGCGTCCGGATATATGAAGTGACAACCCTGATGAAAAAGTTATTTTGTTAATAACTCGTAAATAACGCGGAATTAGCACGTGAAAAAAATACCGTACATAAAGCTATGTATAAACTTTCTTATGTATAAATATCTTTTGCTAATACGGCGTTAAACGGAAAATAAAAAATAATTTCGATCACATAGAAACATATTAAAATCTCGATAACTATTAACGGCAGACTTGTGAATACTTACACAAAAGTAGAACGTTATACGCACATTTGAGGGTTATAATCGAAACTTTAATAGCAAGTACAGTTTCGGAGCAAAAAATATATTTTCACATTTCGTGACCTGGGTTTAAGCAAACTTTGACATCAATTTCCAAAAAAAGTAGAAGTCGTATCGACGTGGGAGTTTCAGTCTAACGTTTGTAATGATGAGAACTATAGTAATTTTGAAAAACATGGGCATGAAACAAAATGAGGGTTTTTATCACACTGTGCCCCACCGCAAAAAATCTTGCGAAGTTATATCCCAGTAATTATACCAATGTGATTCCATCAGTCGAGTGCCTATTCGGCACTAAATGCTTGAGCGTCGTCTGAATTTCTATCAACTCTAAGACTTGTCCTGAAATTGAAAAGAGTTTATTTAAAAAACGTAAAGCCGGCTTATCACGAACTGGCCTCGACCTTAATTGGTTGCTAACTCGGTTTTGCAAAAGGAAATTGAAGGAACGGCTGTGGAATAAGTAACCCCAGACGTTTTCTATTACAGTAAAACCGGTTTAATAGCAGTCCATATTTGCTCCTATGTGTAGTAGACTGTTCCAGCTTCTTGCGACGGAATTTTATAATGTGCTAGTATCAAATATCGATCGCTTGTCAAGAATGCGAAAGAACCGCGACATGTGGTTCTCTCTCACGGTCACATATGTTTGCTATTAACTTAGCCGTCCTACAAAAAAGTCTTATGTGTCTATAAATAGCTGTATCACATTTTGAAGAACGATCGGATTGTTTATTTATACCTTAACATTCTTACGTTTCTTACAATTGATTCTAGTTTACGTATACAGTATTCGATCGCTCCTAAATAATTGATGATGTGATACGGCAAGTACTTTGGAGTCCAACAAAAGTCTAGATTGAAACTAAATAGAAGGCTTCACTCTATAACGATATTACGTGGACTATGACTCAACGACACAGAGATAGGTTGGAAGCCTTCGAAATGTGGTGCTGGAGGAGGATAGAAAGGATAACTAAAGCTAGCTGAACCGAAAGCAGAACTAAAGAAAAGGAGAAAATGAACATTACTGGAGACCATAAATTGTATGTAGAAGGTCATGTGATAGGACACTTGATTTCAAACGACAATTTTTATTAGGAAGGGAGAAGAGGCAGAGGATACTCAATGTAAACCTATTTTAACCAGGTGAAGGAAATATAGGGATTCGTGATGTGTCAGGAAGCCAAACAGCTGGCCAAAGACCACATAAAGTGGCTTTTACTCCACCGATAAGAGCGTAATTCCTAAATTTAATAAGAAGAAGAATATTCCGTTTATTTGTTTGAAATGCAAGAGTTTGTGCAAAACTATTGACTTAGCCTTGGATTTCTTAGAGTCGGTCCTTATTAACTCGATAGCTCGAAGGTGCTAAATAACTAAGCATGACAAAAAAAATCGCGCTAATCATACTATACTGTCGTCACTCAAGCATGTAGCTATTGCTGTAGTTCGGCAGAGACCATATTGATCTGCTTGCGTCATCGACATAGTCAGAAATTCATGTCTAACAATCAATTAGTGGACCGGAATAACGCCTAGATGATAGTTATGTTGGTCACTGTATTATTCAATTCATGGGGCCCAGCCCAGATACGCATTCTTTTTAGAACGTCTATACATCAAGAATCAGTAGAATGAGAGTTACATCGGATAACTTTGATCGAAAATAAGACTCCAACAAGACATAAACATTAATTTGTGAATGGTATTGGTATCCTCGAAATAGCACTTTCTTTTTCCATATCAAAAACAAAATTAGCCGATGTAACTGAATTAGTAGAAGTTTTAGTAGTGTTAATTTTTACATATTCTTCTTCTAAACGTCATTATAACTTTTCTTTATTATTTCAGCTTCTCATGGGTTGGCCCTGGATCCTTCCGCTTTCCATTCCTTGAAGAAGATCCGCATAATCCGTCGCACTCACACTGCACTTCAAATCGAAACCCTTTCCGCTTTGAAACCTTTACTTTTCTACACTTGACGACTGACGTTATGTTATTGTCACAAAGTGAATGACCATTATGTTTTTAATGCGCTTAGTATTGGAATTACAGTAAAGATTGCAATGACTTTTATATGTTTGCTGTCTTTAACTTTACGTCAGTCGTCAATGTAGTATTCATCATTTTCATAATCAATGATCATCATTAAATACACAAGAACTGAAGGGTAGAGCTATGCAGCGAAACACAAAAGGGAACTAAGTATTCGTACTATAAAGTATTAATAGATTTAAATAACTACCCTATCGCAAACCCACCTGCGTTTCACTGAAAGGTGAGATTTGCATTTCATTCGCTTTTCAATGGGGGGGGGGAGCGAGGTGGTATTAAAATGTATTAAACTCGGGAATTCTACGTGCTACTGTGTGTTCGTAGCTTGGTATATATCTATTGTAGGTGACACTGGTAAGATTTTAGATGTGGTGAAGCCATTTAAAGTTTCTAAGGGTATATTCGCAATTCAAAGATCTGCTAAAATTGTCGACAGTTAATGCAATCTTTTCTACTTTAAACTTGACATTTAAAACTTCGCAGAAAGGTGATTGTCACATCTTTTTCTGTTTGAGAAAATATACACAGAGATATCAAGAAATTACAAAGATAAGGATGGGTTGGCTCTTTACTTTTTTTTTGGCATTTGCATAGGGGTTGTTTATTGCAGGACGCAACTTTACTATTTGGTGTTCTCTTATAGTAAAATTAACTCCTCTGGATGCACTCGGGTGAAAACGGATAAAACCAGACAAAGTGTTTCTGTTTTAGGATATAACGCTTTTTTTTTAAATTTCCTACTAGCAAATAAAACTAGAAAAGGTTAAATTAAAGACGTTTCGAGGCTCTTCTAGTGTAACAGAATCAACTTGCACGAACAATCCGAATGTTGAAAGGTCAAAGGTTAGGACTTTTCCTGGTGTGATAATGTATGTGAGTTACAGAGTAAGTTTTTATTATTAGTCGACGGGAGTTGCTTACCTATAACTTGTATGATATTCCCGGGTATGGTGTTGGATTAAGAGGAAATATGCCGGTCGAGGAAATTGAAAAATAGGTATTTGCTAAATCTATTGCTGTCGCGGCGTGACCTGCCCAGACGACGTCGAGTGCGATAAGAACAACTACAGCTCGGACCGAAAATACCTATGAAAATTATTCAAAAACAACGTTTCGTAGTCCCCTGATTTCTTCTCCAAAACTTAACCGATTAAATATGTTTTTTCATTAAATGTTTAAAAAATGTCATAACTGTGTTTCTATGTTCTTATATTTTGATATAATTGTGTTAAAATTGGTTTATAGAGGTTTGAACACAACGGAAAAAACTTACCAATTTTTCATGTTTTTGAAGGTTAATATCTCCTTTAATAATTCAATAAAGAAAAAAAGGAAAACATAGGAACATGCTAATATATCATTAGATTGTTGATGTAAAAAACCATTGTTCTACGGGTAATATCCAGCGAGGAATCAGGGGACTACGTTTCCATACAAAATATGACCGCTCCATTTCCTCTTAAAAATATCTCTCTCTCCATTAATACGGAAACTTGGCAGAAAGTATTCTTCTCTAAATACAAATACGTTAGTTTCTTTAAAAAATGAAACAATGCGTGATATAAACAAAATAACGTTATTGAAGCGCAGCTCGACACGTAAAACCGGTTCGTACACGTAATTTGCACAAAAACAACACGATTTGCATGCATGAGAATAAAAGTCTAGTAAAAGCCTCTAAACCTCCAGAGTTATAAATTATAACACACCCAACTAACCGCAATCTGCATTATGCTAAACAGTTTGTTTTGCGGTAGAAAAGTTTCTTACATAATTTACCAGATGGAGTGGAAAGTCTTGAATATTAACACGTATATTTGGATTCATAGCAAGCGAATAAACGTGGTTTGCGGTGTTAGATTCTGCGCGGGAGGCGGGTCGATGATCTATCCGGAAGAAACCTTGCCCCTGAGCCATAACAGTTTTTTGCTTTTGTGATGAATTAGCTCAGCATTGGTTTTTATTCTTGGCACTAACCAATTATGTTACCGGTTTTTGTTGGGACTGTTTTGCGTAATGTTTGTGACACTTTTAGCGTGTGCCTCTTGGCTAGGATGGTATTTAAGGGCCGAGTAATTATTGTTAGTAGAAAAAGAATTGGCACGCAATAGCTGCGCAAAATGGTAGTCGCCACACTGTTGGCTAATATTATCGCAAAACATTCTAGTGCCTCATTATTAGTTACATACATACATATTCTCACGCCTGTATTCCCATGAGGGGTAGGCAGAGCACATGGATTCAAAAATCCAGTGTCATTATGAGTTATTATTTGAAAAAGGAAAACTTGTGTAAAAATCAATACAACGTTACCTATTTTCATGGTTTCTATTATGCATTGTTTATCTGAAACAAAACAACATCAATAAATAAACTGACTTTGGGAATGCTCATCAGAATTTAGACACAACGTAACTACTGTCTTTATGACTGTTAATATTATATGTGTGTGTAATATTCATATAGAGCTATTAAATTGATTGCTGGTAGTTTTTTTCGCAGAAAATGTGGGTCGCTTCTTTGCTGACAGAACTACCTGCCGGCTTGTGATCTCGTGAACTCTGTTATTATGACTGCATTGTGCCTTTGTACCGCGGTTGCCGTTACATGTACGATAATTCCATTGTCCCTTATCTTTAATGAATGGTGGCCGATGGCGCGTGCCCAGCGATTGGACATGCGACGCAAGTTGTACTGTCGTGTCGTATTGATTGACCCAAATGCCTAGCCGTACCTCGAGCGTTGTATTTTTGTTGTTTTCTGAAAGTGTCGTGTCTTGGTTGTGAGGGGGCGAAAGGTGAATATTAAGTATGGGTAGTTTACTGTTAGTCGAGACTATTAAGTTTGTTTTTATAGTTTTTCGCTCGTTCAGCCAAGCAACTCTACGCAAGTACGCACAGTAAGCCGACAGTCAACGATTCGCTTATCAGAGGGTTAGGTTAGGATCGACTGACGATTTTGGCAGCAACTTCCCCATCCGCAGATGTCTTTAAGAATATCTAAGCTATTCTTGTTGGTATACAGGATGGCCCATCTAAAACGGTCAGTATGGGGAAGTCCGAAACTATACGAGACACGAAGATCTCTTCTTAGGAACCATGACATCGATTTTGATAAAAAGAAAAACTGCATTCATACATTTAAAAAAAAATGTGTACTCAGTCCGGGAATCGAACCCGGTTGTTTTGAAAAAAAAAACACTGTTTCTATTTAGATATCGATTGTGTGGGTCTTAAGCAGTAAATATGTGTGTATAACATGATTTATAAAATTAATAAAATGCATTGTTTTTACATGCTTTGATTTTATTTTAGTAGGTGTTCGAAGTGACCACCGCCTTTCTCAATACCTACTACGTTTGTAACTGTGATCACTCTGAACACCTACTAAAATAAATTAAAGCATGTAAAAACAATGCATTTTATTCATTTTAGAAATCATGTTTCTTGCACATATTTAATGCTTAAGACCTACACAATCGATATCTAAATAGAAATAGTAAAAGTTTTTTTTTTTTCAAAACAACCGGGTTCGATTCCCGGACTGAGTACACATTTTTTTTTTAAATGTATGAATGCAGTTTTTCTTTTTATCAATGTCGATGTCATGGTTCCTAAGAAGAGATCTTCGTATCTCGTATAGTTTCGGACTTCCCCATACTGACCGTTTTGGATGGGCCACCCTGTATACAGTTCGATACATGCTGCAAAACGGCATACTCACACTCAAATTGCCTTCGGACACGTCGATCAGTTTCGGATTTTGTTCTCGGAGCGTCTTTTCTTACGTGATAGACAATGTTGAAACCTGTGACTTATTTGCTTCATTGAAAAATATCGTCATTGTTATTGACAAAACGAACTGTAATGTAAATGTTCCTATGCGCAACTGTCTCAGTTCTATTGGTATTTCTTGCATATGTAACTTAATTTAATTCCGGTTTATTGCCCTTAGTTGTAATAAGACGACTACATTTCTCATGAATTATTTATAGCTAGTATATTGTATTTTATGTGACTTAATGCGGTTCCCGTAAATAAAGTATGTATACATACAAATACATTCCGCCTTATTCCCTGCGGGGTGGGCACAGACAACAAAGCGCCATGCGCTTCCATTTTGATATACTTCCCTCACTTCATCTACTTTGTCCCTCTAGTCATACTTGCTTGTCCACTTCGGGTACTGTTTAATTTGGTCTCTTATGTGTTTACTTAATCGTCTTAATGTTATATACCTACAGTCAACCACGGTCTTACGGTTTCTTGTTATGATTCGATTATGTAAGTTGTCATTGTGAGAGCCTATTATAATAATGGTATTGCTATCTTTTAAATATAGTCATACAACATTTTGTAAATGTTGACCAAGTTTCTAAATTTTAAAACTCTTAAAAGTGATATTTCATTTGTTTGTTTCTCGTGAGTGTTGTACTGCATAGTCGTCTAAACACGTGGAGTACTATTCCTAGTATTCTTACAATCAGTGTCTTTGAATAGACTGCGAGTGTAGCCCATCATTCCCATTCCCAAGACGCGTTTTTCCCGAGCTCAAGTGAAGTGGGAAGTCTTGCCGCTCGTGATTTCCCGAGGAGCCCTAACAATCTCTTTGTGCACGACCTCATTTTGCGTTGAATGCCCGTTTTAATAGAGCCACCTAGTCACTGTCGGATGAGCGTCGTGTTACATTGTATGCGAATCCCGCGCACGCTTCGAGTTATGGTTTGCTGGCAGATTGTTAGATAAGTCTGCGATTGGGGGCTTGGCGTGTTAGTGTTTCAGACGGTGATGTTCTTGTTAATTGAGTTGGTACTTGATTCCGAAGCGTAAAAGTTTACCTTTTACTTTCCAGTGCAACTATGGTTTATAAGTACTAAACTATGTTATTTTATTACCTAATTACTTACTTAATGTACGATTTGTAGTGACATTTCTGATTCTAATATTTTTTTTCATGCTTTGTTGATTTCCTGTACTCGCCTACCAATGAAATAATACTAGGCTATCTGAAGTAGAACGTCGCAAACTACTATTACTGCGGAATTTAACGGTAATTCGTGTCAGTCTAGATACAAGTCTTCATTGTCACGTAACATATTATTGTGCACTTAAACTTAGCTATAGCGTTTCGGAACGTTAAACAAACTAATTTTTAGGTCAGCTCAAGAGCATGCTTGCCGGAAATGTATTAACGCAGGTAAGTATATTTGTGGAACAAAATAGAACTTAAACATGTTTCTACAAGCATATGCAGTTCTCGCAGGTGTATACTTAAAGTTTAAAGTAAGTACACTGTAACTCAACTTCATGCAACGAGGTCGGACGAATTTAAATTACGAGCACTTTAAGTTACCTAAGGGGTTGTTCTCTCGTCTAATTAATTATGCCAAGACGAGATAGTGAGGGCTACGTGAGCGCTTTCGGCGCACTTAAACTCTAACCAGGCGCTAAGTTGAGCCATAAACGCGAAATTAACGATTTTATTGAGTGTCTGATTACTTTTGGCAGCTAAACTAGTGCTAAAAGTATACCATAGCGTTGACTTGACGATTTTTATTACGGAAAAGAACGCTCTGACATAAGATTTTGCGTCTAGGATGATTGATGAGATGATTAGACTCGTTGTGCGATTATGATAATTTCTAATTCAGTTGTGTTTTGAAATGTACAGTTATTGTCAAAGTATATGTGCGTAGCTAAGATGAAAGTTTCGTGTGTAATGCGCGAAATGGTTGTCTAAATTATAGACTTCTTTTGATGCTTTAGGTTAAATCTTCTTTATTTTTGTACGCAGAAGGCCAATAAACTACACGCTATATATTTTCCCCGGTCTAGTTACAGCTCGATAAGCAATAAATTAACCTTCAGCCTTGCCTATCCACCGATTATTCTGAATCGGTTTTCGTTCACGTTCCGTTTGTAAAATCTCCATTTGGCCCACGATAAATCGGTAAAGGTAAGCTCATTAATATTCCATTCCTCTTTAATCCCATTATGATGTATTTATGACTTATTTTTTGAATGATTGATAGGCAATTTGCTCTGCTTCGTGAATTTGAATAAACGGTTAGCTGTTTTAATTGGTTGTCTTACACAACTGTTATTGCTTTCCTTGCTCAAGCAAGGACTTGGAGCGTTGTTCTAAGCGCTTAATCAAAACAATGGATAAGGAAAATGGATAATGGATATGTTAAGGTATTTCACGGAACGCACCGGGTCGTAAGTCGTCCATTACCAGACAGCTGAGAGGGAATTAAATTGAATATCAAAAATATTACAGATTTATTTGATAAAAGAGGTGCCAGCTTTTTGTTGGCGTAAGAGTATGTCTCTGTACAAAGTCGAATATTTATGCTCTGCGATTTGCTCTCTGACAAATCCACGGAAATCTGAACGGATTGCACTTCCGTGAGCACCGTTGGATATCCTTTCAGCAAAATAGAATCCATTTTTCCAATACGACAAGTTGACAATGCCGAGATAAATTTTTACTCCGTCCCTCGAATGCGTCTACACGTTTAGGTACATACTTTTAATATAAATACATGTTAACCATTGCACTCAATCTCCTATATTTTCTTGCACTTAGCACCGGCCTTTTGAACGATGTGATTATACTATAAATCTACATCGAATAGCTTACATTGACATTAGCTTGGTGTTTCTAATCCCTTCAGGCAGAGAAATAAACGTAATTGCATTTCAGAAGGGCCGGCCCAGGGGCTCTGTTCCGTGGATTTACGGATAACCGGGATAATACTGGCCTCTGTGCTGCGGCTAAAGGGTTAGGATGGAATGACAGGAATAGCCATTTGTAATGGCTGATTAAAAATAAATTACTATGTACAACGAGTTGTTAGAAGGGCGGGGTGTAAGAATAGAGCAGACAAAAATACATCCCTCTACGGAAATGAGGGTTGACGATTGTTCGCAAATGAATCCGTTAGGTGTCAGGATTTACACATAGCTATGGCGATGTTGTATTGGAAAGCAGAAAGTATTCGGCTTTTACGACTGTATTTTGTTTGCGTTTCCTCAATCTTTCCTAAAGCCCTTTGGAATGAGTTTATATCAAATTAGGATTAGCAACTGCATACCTTTTGGTCTCCATAAAACTAAGCTTGAATTTCAGCGGCCCCTAGTCGTCGACCGTTACAGGTCCGTAGGGTCGTAGAATTATTTATCAGGAGCCCTATAGGGTTGCTCCCAATCTGGAAAGTTTTTTGCAAAATCCTACGTGAGTTTATTTATGTTTTATTAAGTAAAAATCGAGTTTCTTCCGTGTCGCATTTCATAAGCAAAAACAGAATCCACGTATAAAAATAAATCAGTGTTGTTCCGCGTGTTGCGAGAGACAACAAAAAAGTTAGCAACTAAAAAAAATTGTCAAACGAAAATTGTTAACTAATGACAGTTACTTATCCACAATAGTATAAATATACGTATCCGAATTTGCACACACAATAGAAATTTGTTCAGCTCTTGACTAGTGGAAAGGTCATGTGCTTAATTTTTTTTGATCGTAATATTATCTTTTTCAGCCAGACTTACGCACAAATAATACTCTTGAACAAAACGCATTAGATCTTGTAGGTGTTGCCAGCCTAGCTAGACGAAGGCGCAACCCTGACACATTACACTCCTGCCTCATCAACCTGAGTGCTCCTGACGGTCAGATTCGTTTCGTCGAGTCGTTTGTGACAGGCCCCATTTCGCCTGTACGTTGCTGTGGCACACGTAAAAACTTTACAACCACAATACTGGTAGAAGCTACTGGGCTCTGGTTGGCTGGCTTTATTAAAGATATGAGAATGATAAATGGAGTTTGTTTGTCATATTATTTAGGCTTTCCCGTAGGATTCGTTTTTATTTACCATTTAAAGTGTTGCTATTATTAGATTAGTGTCTTGACAGTTTAGTTCATTGGCGGTTAAAATGTCTGCCATTGGTTGAAAAGAAGATTAGTAATACGGAACGGTACAAGGCTAATTGTTATAATTTTTTTTAATGAAAAAGACAGAATGGAACGATATTGTTAGAGAATTTAATATGAAACGGATTTTAACTTTGTGATACACAAAGTCAGGGGCTGCAATGCGTGACAGGAGTAACATTGAAGTGTAGTCAGCCTTCCGGCGAGTTATAGACAGCATAGCAACAAATGCACCATCAAGAACAATGAATGGTTTCCAGCGAAGTGAACGTGTAGAGTCGGCAAGACACATATCCTATATTGATGTTTGATAATTCATTGTATTTAAAACATCCAGTTCTTCCTGTTCGCTTATAAACTGTTCTTCCGATATTTTAGAAGCGGACGTATGGCGCAGATACGCATATTTATGTACTCGCGTTTAAAGATTGATAGGTAATTTTAACGTTTGGGGTAGTAAATAATAAGAGGTTAAAAGTGAACCGTTTTATAGATTCTGCTGAGGAATTAAGTACTTAATATATTGCACAGCAATTAAATGCTTACTGCTCTTAAAGAGAACAGTAGCGTACCCAATAAAATTTAGCAACATATTGTACCGATATTCTTCTGATGTCAAGGCATGTTGACTATAAAATATGAACGAATCAGGCTCAGAGAAGCCTGCAGTTGCTTTTATCAATAAAGTTCACAATAAAACCAGTTTATTTTTATTCGCATGGGTCAAGTGTCAACTTTGCAAGTTTATTGCTTTTGCTATCTGTCCGTATCGTGACTCGCCCGTTATGCCAATAGCAGACGCTGCGCAGACGGCCATCGACTTGCAGATTGCTCCATTCATGCTATACTGTCATTTTAATCAGAGACTATCTGAACAACCTTTGAGTAAATGAGTTTGATTACACTAGTCCTCGTTTTTTTTACCATTGCATTTATCATTAAGACTTCTCTTATCGTTGTAGGTCTTTGCAAATGCTCCATGTGTTTAGTTACTTAGCCGCGTGTCGATGACCTGCGATGCGAGATGGATAAGAACTAACGAGGAAGATAGTTTAACTCTAAGCCAATTGATGTTTATGTATTTAGTGCTACGTTCCAGGGATCAATATCCTATCTGGGAACTAGAGTTGAGATATTCTTCAAGACTGGTGCGTTACATTCGCGATTGGTAAACTATTAGTAAAAAGTTATTATTATTAGTTAGGTAATTATTTTAGCGAAATATTTTAAGAAGGTAAACCGTTCTTTTAGGTTACGCTAGGTACACTGGTACATAATTAAATATCACATTGAATTCGTATTAAACCTTCATAATGTGGGAAGTGCAAAATAAAATATATTTTTTTCTTTTTGATTTCCTTGTCTACAAATTTGCTGATTAAAACTGAAATACAGAGACATGTTCATAAATAGAGCGCTTATCAGTGCTTAGACATTCGAGAGGTTAAGTTGTGTTTCTGTTTGCTTATAGTAAAATCAGTTCCGAACCTATACTTTATGGCATGTGTATCAATGGTTTCGGCACGGGCTATCCGTTTCCCAAAACATCCGTTCCCAAAACACCCGGTACAAAATATCAGTTTCTTCAAATAAAAG
>BHDV01007544.1:87998-105077 GCA_005406045.1 Adoxophyes honmai
GATTATTTGGGAAAAGGTGGTGATGGGAACGGGTGTTTTGGGAACGGATGTTTTGGGAAACGGATAGCCCGTGCCGAAACCGTATCAATATCAACACTCACTGTAACTACGTTTATCTAGAAGCCTGTCCGATTACGAACAAGAAATAAAATATAGCTATTCATGACGACGTATTTCTCTATATTAAGGAAAGGCAATATTATTTTTAAATTATGTAACGAAATGTGCCTTTGCGTAATGTCTTATAATGGCTTCTTGTCTATTTTTAGCCAACAGTGACCATGAAACGGCAAAGGGCTCGGAACGTCCGGTCGTTAAATTGTATTACGGGAACAAAAATACTTCTGAAAGGGAACTCTTTGCATGGAGACTGCATTATTATTTTCAACTGTTTTGAGGTTTACAGTAGCTAACTATCTTATATGATTATCCACACGTAGGAGGAGTTCAAGTCAGACAGACGACTGCGGCCCTGTAACACAAGCGTGCATTGTGTGCTAGAAACTAAAAATCCTAAGCCCCGACGGTAGGTAATCGAGTAAAAATCGAGACTTTTAAATACTTATCTAGGGTGACCGCACCGGTAATGGACAATGACTCTTATTTACTACCCACTAAGGAAAAGTCATTTGTTTTACAACAATCAATTCACAACTCTATGGTCTTTAAATTATGAATGAAGTGTCCATCACTGGTGCTTGTCAGCTTAAACCGTCCATAACTGGTGCCGTCACCCTAATTGAATCTCTCCTACACTAAAATGCTAAACGTAGCTTATTGAGCTAATGTTTTAATTATTTTTCGCGGATATTTTCACAGAACTGGCAACTAGAATTGCATGACACAACATTATAATTTGTATAAAAAACGCCCAATATTTATATTTACGCCGTACTACGCCATTGTTGGCTCCAGCGTAATAATGGTACCGTAAAAGTGTGCAACATTGCCTATATGATGCAATTTTGCCTGATTTGAAAAACTGCTATTATTTTCCAAACGGCTATGTATTTTTATGATTGGGTAATAGGAGAAGTACCGTTATTTATCTGGCAACCCATTTTAGTAGCTTTCGTGGCGGCAACGCTGACAAGTTTTGAATAAATCCCTATTAAACTGCAGGAAGTAAGTGCATATTTTTTTAGTAGGTTAGTAACTTTTGTTCTTGTGGATAAAATATCAAATATTATGACCCCTTGAGTATTGACATGGAAAGAAAACATGTTCTTTTCATTGTTTTCATTGGTTTTGAAAAGTAAATGTATAAATTTAACACTTAAACGATGCTAGGCAATGTTGCGAAGGGAATTTTGAACACTTCTTCCTCAAGTTTGCCTAGTGCTAGGGTTGTGACCAATTAGTTAAATAAAATATTTTTTTGGTCTATTTAACCCATATAATGTTTAATTTAATTACTTTCAGGTGCTCGCATAATTTCTCTTTCAATGCATCATTTTTTTATGGTGTTCGTTTATAAATACAGTACTTTGTATTTTTTAGCAGATTTATGTTTGGCACAACCCTAACTGCGTTCAAAATTTTGTATGGGAATATATTGAAATGGTCCCAAACGCTCCTCAACTTTGCCTACCGGACAGAAAAATACACATTTGATTGTTGAATGCTTTTGACTGTTTTCTAAAAGTTAACATAACAGTTAAGAATTAAAAAATCCCATCCTTTTAAATAATCTCGCAAGTAATAGCTTAGATATTCTTCTAGGCAATGTTGCAGCTTTTAGTTCCAATTTTGCCTACGACTTTGAATGCTTCTACTACTGAAAATAAAGAGTATTTTAGTAATAATGAACCATAAAATCCGTGACTTATGGTCTCATTTCGCTTGCATAGCGACGAGGCCCACAGATAACGTACACTTCAAGAAATATTGTCGAAAAACATGAAATTTCGTGCAAAGTTGCACACTTTTACGGTAACCGTTCAGTCACGAGGCCGGTTCCACAATACCGGTGTATGGGACTTAATTAACCGATGAATACAGCATATTAGCCTGGCGGAGGCAATCCCTGATTACCTACTAGTGCATGTCGTGTGTCGCATCGCAATATTGTCGGCCAAATGCATAAACGATTATGTTATGTTATTATAAAGCTAACATTTAAATTCATTGCCATCGTTGTGATTACGCACAGACAGTACTACTAAGCCATTGGATTCTGTGTGCGTAGTTCCAATTAGGCGTTTTTTGTACTAATTACAATTGGACTCGAGTCGGACAATCATCGCTTTGTACTACGAGCAATCAAGGGATGAGTCAATCTGAATGATTCAAGCGGTACCGGATCTAATAATAATATACACTTCTAGTTATAATGCATGTAAATTCTTTTTTGAATAATGAAAACTCACTCATAATGAAAAATAAGGAAAACTAAAGGACTAGCCCTCCATGTTGGACTACCCTATATTTAAAAATACTTAACGTAAAATTACGACAGTAACGAGGGTCGCGCGAACAAAGCGGTGGCGCGCAGTGCGCGTTTGGCAGC
The DNA here is from genome assembly GCA_005406045.1 of Adoxophyes honmai. Classification (NCBI taxonomy): domain Eukaryota; kingdom Metazoa; phylum Arthropoda; class Insecta; order Lepidoptera; family Tortricidae; genus Adoxophyes; species Adoxophyes honmai. Next base: position 90,508 of record BHDV01007544.1, read on the forward strand.
TGCCGCCGCGGCTCCTGAACCAAAGATTTAAATATTTATCTTAAAACTCCGCCCTAGTACCCATGCAAAAATATCCCTAACCTGAAGTCTACATAGTTATGACATGATTCTAATTAATGGATACGAAGGGACAAGTGGGACAACGTCACTCACTATCTCTCGGGACGGGATTAACGCGACTGAAGTCTGTTGTCATTACATATTTATTTTGCACACATCTATTTTCTTCTTTATCTGTGTCTCTTGTGTCATTATTACGTGATTTATTGTATCTAATTTTTAATTATAATCATTATTTATCTATTATAAATTGTATTTTGTTGCATTAGAGCACAGATATAGTAATCAAAAGTTATTTTTAAGCTAAATGGCTTAGTAAACTGTAAAGTATTTGAATTAGGGGAAGTTTGTTTCACAGGTATGATGCTCATACCATTTATTTCAATAGTCCTTAAAAAATGGATCATTATGATCCCCAGTTTGAGTTTTTAATAAAAGGTAAGAGGCGTTATTATATTGTTCCAAACAAATCCAGTCTTCAAAGGCGTCCCCTATAAATATCGTAAGGTAAACATTGTAAACAAAAATTTAACGTAAACAGAGCACCCGCGGCTCTATCGCAGGATTTCATAAATAAAACAACACCGAATTTGGTCCCCTTGCGCTATTCATCACTGCCGCTCACGATCACTTGCTACTGACGACGCGGCAGCTTTTGTACACAGGTAGACGGATTTCGTACCTGGAGGTGCCTACTCACAAAATATTCGATAAATTAGAATCTGTAGCGCCATCTATTGGCTCAGCCGGTAGTTGCGTCAATGAGAGACAGGTTGCGACTCGCTCCCGCCGCGCGCGTCCCGTTCGCGCGCCTGCGCGCTACAGCGACCAATAAGAATGAACGGCCGAGTTTCCGTTTTCGCTCACCTCAAGCGTCTCTAGACTAAAATGTAACGCTTCTTCTACTTCCGTTCGTTCGTAAGATAACCCTCGCTCGTTCCATGTTTAAAGCTCTGTTTTGTCTTTCCTGTGTATGTAAAGTTTTCTGATTGTAAAGTAAAGTTACTAAAGTTATCAAGTAAACATAACGTTTTAACTATTGTGTGTGTTTTACTCCTATGCCGCTACAAATCATAAATATTAGATTACTTTAATGAACGTAATTTAATATTTCAGTAATTCAAGGCTTCCTTTATTTTTTTAGTTAATTATAAATAAATATAAAACACGATTTTTCTTAAATTACTCGTACTCGTAGTGTCTGAATCGATTATTGCTGTTTCTTCACGCCAAAAAATTTACGTCTGTCACGACATGAAAATACTCATTTATCAATCAATTACCGGGATATAAGATTTAATTTAGCAAATAGAATATGACTCTCGCTTTTATTCGTGTCAGATAAGTAGTCTTAGACTATCTTTAAAACCTTCATTGATAAAAAAAACAGCCAAAAGAAAAATACCTTGGATTCGTAACGTAGTAAATGATAACAATATCTGTACCATTTCGCAGCAGGAAGCGTCCTTGAGAGTCGTACAATAGATAAACTTTGTCGGTCACCGTTAGCGAGCGCGGCGGAAGGTCGTGATCGTGGTTAGATATACTTACAGAAAATTATATTATTGTTGTTTATCTACAAGTAGAGAGCTTGTGTCTGATCTATCAATAGATCTCTGTCAAGGTTCTTAACCCTTCCCTGACTTACGTTAGTTACGTTGTCATTCATTTACAAGAAGCTTATCTTATCAAGTTAACATAGGTATATTGTAATAGAAATTAACGATAGTGTGAACAAAGAAGACTCATAGAATTTGTTCAACAGTAAATTTTAGGTGTGACAATTCGTAGTTCGTACTAAGTGGTGCTTTGTAGCATCTACACTACAGCATGCAGTGAATAATGACATTCTTATTGAGTAGGAACATTCATGAACAGAATAAACTTGAAACAAATTGCCTCGCACTGTAAAATTCTTATTAAAGAAAAGGGAGCAATGATTGCAGAACTTAAAAGGCAAGTTTGAGTGGAAATAGATAATTGTCAGACAGATTTATGGTTCAAAAGTGGAGAAAACTATTTACCCGATTGCCAAGTTCTATTGAAGCAGACCTAGGTACTTAATATAAACGCAAACACTATCTTGAAACATCTCTTAATTATATTTCACCCTGTTCTAGTTCAATAATGATCAAAAGATTCATTAATGTTAGAAAGCTCGTCTGATAATTGACGCCTTTATAATTATAACCTTCAAGTCTGTAAGTCAAAGATTGTTATAAATTCTAATTAACATTAATCAGGCCTGATTAAATTAATCTAATTAAATCGCTGCTTGACTCCCTAAAAATCTTTCGAATATGTTAAAGTTACTCAACATCAGTAATTAAATAACGAAAACGATGAATGTTTACATTCGATGGCTGTTTATAATTGGTATATATTGTAATCAGCTGATTGTGATAATGATAATTGATCATCAATGAACCCATCGGGTTCACGCTTCATTGACCTGTAATTGATCACTACAATTACTGTTGAGTCGGTTGTTGCGAACAAAATACCATTATGAATGAAAGACATTCATACATCACGCCTGTTTTCCGAAATAGGTCGCCTAAAATATATCTTAACCTTTCATAGTGGCCTCTTACGACATCCACGGAAGAAATGGAAAGGTGTTATTCTAAGCCGGACACCATACGATAAGACACTCACAGTAATTATTACGAAATACATTAGGTACTAGGTAAATAAACTTACCGTATGAATATTTTGTATGTTTAGCTATCTAGGAGTGCCTGTTTTTCGTCGAGAAATTCAGATTCTATCATGTAACGTGCGAAACACCTCGACAGAATTCTTCAAAGCAAAATAAGAAAAATAATTCACATAAAAAGTGTTATTATAGTGACATAATGCGACGTTATAATCCACTTTGCCGGCGCGAAATTATTTTGAACAACCTTCCTTTAGCGAACATAAATACGTTTGTGAGGTAAGAAAATAATTTGTAGTAGATATTTTTTGTAGACGAGAGTTTCTGAGCCGTAATCGCTCATACATATTTATGATACGATATGAATGCCTCAAGAAATTCGGCTAGACTCTCAAAGCTACGAAGGCCGTGAAAATGAGGAATATGCCTTGACCTAGTGTGGCAAGGAGAGCCCTCGCTGAACAAAGACCTCGTTGAGAGCTGATATTAGCTAGCAAGGATGTGCAATGAAAGGGACACCATTTTGTGACCCTTGAAATTGGAAGTTCTTTTGTTATTCAAGTGTATTTGGAGCAAGTATAGAAATGAATAACGAAATGAGAACTTTTTCGTTTGTTTCGTGATTTTTATCATGTTTCTAAGAATGGACTAAGAACTGGCTGGCTGCTTGCCACTTTGTTTTTGATAATTTGTCTTGAAATTTTCTTGATTTAAGTTACAACATATGCCAAGGAAGTACCTAGTACCTAATTAATTTCTTGAGTCCCTAGCTAATATTTATGTCCTGTTTTATAAAAAAAAACCTATCAGAGGAATTTTCCTCTTTCGTAACCATACAAATATGTACAGAATATTTCACTACTACAGTTATGTAGTCAATTATTTACGGTTGACTACGCCCAATCATCCGATCTCGTACCTGATCGCTTCCAGCACCCATAAATATTTATCGGCTGTTTAACTCTCAACTATACTGCGACAGGTTGACATCGAATAATGGACCCTTTTGTGAATGGGACAAGCTCAGTGTTCCATGGAACAGGTTCAGTGCACAAGGACGCTCTTAATCACCTGTCCTCTGTTCTTATTAGGCCAGATGCTGTAACAGGTACGGACGACTGAATTGTCTGGAACGGGGGAATTGATCGAAAAACTTCGCCCGGTTAGGACGGGAGCCGGACTTGAGTTTTCGAAGACTATAAAATAAGGAGGCTCTCTTTTGTTTCAAGATCTATCAAAAACTTCTTTGTAAACGAGCAATGTTTTCACGGTAATGTCACCGGCAACAGTATATTTTGCTCTAGCGTGTCTCCTAAAGAAGAGTGTGACGCACATAGTTGCCGTCTTTCATATTACCGTCAAAATGATGCTCTATTAGAACCCTGATATGACGCGATTATGGAGTTTCCGATCCTATCACTATTCAACTAATACGTTTATCATCTTGTACAAGGTTGTAACACGTGAAAAGATACAACTGTGGTAGGCAAAGTACAGGAAACGCTAAGTAGACAAAACCATGAATGTTTCACAATTCGTAGCTAAATCTAGGTTTTAAATAGCAGAAATAACAGTGATAGGTTGGTAGCCTGTCGCCTAAAATAACTATACCTTAGCCTCCTCAGTCGCTTCTTACGACATCCACGGAAGAACGGACAGGTGCTGTTCTAAACCTGACATCACAGGGCAATACCTTATAAATATTATGTAAATAACTCTTATTTACCTATTCCCAAACATGCGGAGGCGTCACGCGGATTACGCCCCGTGGCACCGCTAGACATGGCGGACCCTCGCACGTGACTACCCTCATGTTTGTAAACACTCGACAGTGATAACTCGTCAGACATTCATGACACGTAAAAATGTAAGCATGCATTCATGACCGTTTGTGTCTGACGCCGAATAGTTAACTTAACGAAACAGAGTCTTACAATGCAGGAATACGTTCATTACCATATAACGAGGAGTGACAAAGCAATTGTTCAATTTGCTGTAGAAGATTCAGGAGTATGTATAGTATACCTAAGTGTAGTGTGACTATGTGAGTCACTACACGATTATTATTTTAACCTCTGAGCACTTTAAACTTAAACACGTAGAATGTGGCGGAGTTAGACATGTTTTCACTCTGTAGTCTCGGTACTGGTTTTGAGAAAGCATTTGAAAATGTCTGTGAAGGTTACAATGTAGAAATGCAATTTCATTGGTCGCCTCTTCCGACCATTTCTTCCGTGGGTGTTGTAAGACTGACCAAGGAAAACAGGTTGAGGTATGTTTTATGCTTCAGGGCAGCAACCTGTCGCATTTTTTTTTTAATCTAACTTTTAACTTAAAATTATACTAAAGGTGGCTACGATGCGTAAAATGGTCATGGTTTTGTCTATTCAACGTTGCATGTGCTTTGCCTAACCCATTTGGGAATATAGGCGTGATCAGTGTGTGATTTAGGCAAGCTCAACAAACAGCAATAATAAAATTTTCGCCTCGCTTTTGGGAAAATTCTTCTAGAGTGGAACCCTAATATTCAAACTTTAGTCAATTATTATTCGTTCGTGTCTCGGACCTTAAAGTTACCCTTTAATGTGCGGTGAATCGAGTCTAAATTACAGCTTACAGCTCCCGTGCAGCGGCTAAACGTTGCAACCAGTTCATTACCATATCGGTACTTAGCAACGCTTTCATTATGCGTTTGTGTGACTCGCTATACCTCCTTATACGAAACTTTGCAAGCGACAAGCAAGTCCACCCACGCACAGGCTGAGTCACTGATCCCCTGATCTCTATCAAAGATTTCGCCGTCTGGTTACAACACCTAAAAGTTCTATTAATAGACCTCGTGCATAAACTAAACAAGGAGAAATGTGATACGTGTTGATGTTGACCTCGTTTGACGTAAACATTGCAGTGCGGGAGTACTCCACGCGGTGACGCACGTGTTCAGCAGTTTTCACGGTCCGTGCCGTAACAAAGACGACGAAGTTATTGTTCTCGCGAGAGCTATGGAGCGTCGCCATCTGCGACTGAGATGTTCCCCTCCAAGGCTGCGCGATTGTGGCTTTTCTACTAACCTTCCCGCTAACAGCCGACCCATTGTTTTACGCACAATAACGCTCCGTCAGATAAATGAGAATAGACCTCTTATGTACGGATTTCATAAGCGGAATCGACAATTGAGATACTCTACTACCTAATTCTTCTCAAGGCTGGGGTCGTGAACTCGTTCACTGGGCGCGAACGAATTGATGCTTCGGGAAAATTGAATCCTTGTACTATTCTGTGTGTAGAGTTTTGTGTTTACCCAGAGCGAGTGTGATCGCGGAATGGTCGTAATTCCAATTTCGTAGCAACGAGGTCTGCTATTGTAGCGGGCGTTCCTCTGAATAAGTTTGAAAGAGTTTCCCTCTTAAGAGGACCCTTCAGAAAGGGAGCATTTCGACGCGGCATCACGTACAGATTCCAAATGAAATTTCTAAGTGCTAAGCAGAGGAAGGCTGGGAGCGGTTCCCTCGGGAGAGTCGGGAGCGGCGCGCGCGAAATGCTGGCGTATTTGCTTGCCTTCTTTCTCCCGCAAGCCGCTCTCGACGGTCGGCTATGAATGGCGAATGGAAACGGTCTCAATTTCTATTCCCGTCTATTGAATTAATAAGCCTCGCAATGAACTTTGCTTAACCGGACGCGGATCCCTTAAATAATTCATTCTATCCGCCGGAGTCCGAATTTGTGGCTTTAGCGGGTCTAATTTGGCCTTTCTGTTTAAGCAATCAAACTCCAATGTAATATAAGTACCTATGTACTTACTTCATTTGCATAGATTTCCACAAATAACTTAAATCCGATTCGCACAACTCTCGTCTACCGTGGCACTGCGGCATACCTAGTTATTTTACTTTAAAAACTTTACGTGTTGGAGACAATAAAATTGAAATCTGTGCATTCAATGACAAATTTTAAGACGCCTTTAATTCTATAGGCAAATGTTATTTTTCGTGGAGATAGCTAGTTCCATTGTGACTTATTATTGAGAGTCAGCTTTACTAGTAGGTATATCTCTTGTAAACTTGGTATTACTGAGTACCTCGCTTCGAAGAGTCTTAGCGGAAACTTCGTATCTATACTCTACAAACTTCAATCGTGTTATTAACCAATATCAGAACTGATCAAAGTTTCATTAGATACGTATCTCCTAACAGTGTATCCTGCAGTATATTGTAGCAAATGTACTTAATATCTAGATTAACTATACTTATTTGTTTGTCTAGTGCTAAGAAATACCTGAAACCTCCTAGCTTAGTAACTCGTAACTTCGTTTCACATCATGCTTATTTATGATTATGACATATTTTAGCTTAAGTATAAAAAATAACACGCTAATTGAGGTAGGACTGTGCAGCGTAAATATCACAGGGGTTTATTTTGAGAGCGGACACAGATGGCGAAGGTCGGCCAGAATGCCTACTTATTTATTTAACATCGCCCACACACGCGTCTGGATTTCTCCCTCGGCAATTACAGTTTGTAAACCCCGACGTGTAAAAAGAACAAAACATGCCGGCAACTAGTCTTTGACGTGTGGGAGATGCGTGCATTTCCGTGGGAGTGTTCTTGTAATCATTAGTCGTATCGTTCATTACGTCAACACAATCTTCGTTCGTTTTGTGACAGTCGTGTTTTGTTTAAGCAGTAAATGGTTTCGTGGCGATGAAAGTTTTTCCTCGACTTGTTTACTTAAAAGAAAATTGAACAAGATAAATAAAACAATATATTTGGCCAGCAACGGTCCCAATCGTGGCGGATTCGGTAGTAAATACATTTTTATTCCGACCGCAGAGGAGGTGCGAGCCTCTACGCCGGAATGAAATGTTAAGTAGGTAGTAAACATTTTCGCGGAGGTTTCTTGTTATTTCGCAAACGTAAATAACGTAGTGCTAAATCAAGTTACGTTTTAGCTGTCGAGCTGTGAAATTAAATTTTCGCTGTGCCAGTGCAAATGAGGTACATTGTTGCATAAATGTTAGATATTTTTAGTGTCCGACCGAAGGTACAATTTTGGCCGAAGCCGAAGCCGAAGCCGATTAATCGGCTTTCATCAAAACCTTCGGCCGAAGCCGAAGCCGAAGCCGAAGGTGTGTTGACCCCATGTTGACATTAAGAAATACGAGAATTTGTTAATAGAAAAAATACGCCAGTAAATTATGCGCAGTTTTCGTTTCTAAATCAAGTGTGACTATGTTGTTATGTTATGTGATGTCAGTAATTTATATAATTAACTGCAAGTAATGCAATCGGGCCGGCGAAACGCTATCCTGCTAAGCGCTGCGCACTATCCGTCTCGCTCTGGCATCGTTTGTTCAATTTCAAATCACGATTTGCAAACCTTCGGCTTCGGCCAAAGCTTCGGCCAAATTTTGGCCGAAGCCGAAGGTTTGGCCGAAGGTGGTTTTTATGGCCGAAGGTGGCCGAAGCCGAAGCCGAAGCTTCGGTCGGACACTAGATATTTTTGTTCTTCAATCTACATAAAAGAGATGTTTCAATCCGGCTAAGTATGACATGTATGAAGCACGAGTTTAACTTACCGCACGAACTTAATTAATTGCATCGTGTATATTGCTTTTATCAATATTTTAATTACTAGTCCAGTCATAATTGACATCCGAAATCGAAAATTTAACAATAATTCCAAAAGTTTTCAAACTTCGGTCTAGTGAATGGTACATTGAGACAACAATAAATCTCATTTTGCAACCTTGTCTGCAGTCCGGAACATTGTTAAAATTGCAATTTAATTAATTTTTGCTGTATGGTCGTGAAAAAAATTCCAAAAGTTCTGCAAAGTTGAAGTTGTGTTAAATATACTATTTTACATCACGTGTCAAATTTGCAACCAATTCAAGTGTACGGAACATTTTTTGTTATTAAAAATTAATGTTTTTCTTTATTAAATTGAAGGAAAACGTTCCAAAAGTTCTGCAAACTTGACACATACATCGGAAAAATATACCAAACGGTTGTATAAATTTGCAACCTTTTTGGTCGACCGGAACATATTTATTTATAATTCGTTTTAAATTCGTGGTCATTTTTTGAGCAAGGCTGTCTCGGAAAAATTACAAAAGTTTTGAAACTTGGTTGCAAATTTCGAAAACATCTATTCTGATGCAATACTGGTATAATAAGGATATTGTAAAAAAAAATTTTGCAAATTTGTAAATGCATCAGAATACATGTTTTCGAAGTTTGCACCCAAGTTTCAAAACTTTTGTAATTTTTCCGAGACAGCCTTGCTCAAAAAATGACCACGAATTTAAAACGAATTATAAATAGACATGTTCCGGTCGACCAAAAAGGTTGCAAATTTATACAACCGTTCGGTATATTTTTCCGATGTATGTGTCAAGTTTGCAGAACTTTTGGAACGTTTTCCTTCAATTTAATAAAGAAAAACATTAATTTTTAATAACAAAAAATGTTCCGTACACTTGAATTGGTTGCAAATTTGACACGTGATGTAAAATAGTATATTTAACACAACTCCAACTTTGCAGAACTTTTGGAATTTTTTTTCACGACCATACAGCAAAAATTAATTAAATTGCAATTTTAACAATGTTCCGGACTGCGGACAAGGTTGCAAAATGAGATTTATTGTTGTCTCAATGAACCATTCACTAGACCGAAATTTGAAAACTTTTGGAATTATAGTGAATTGATTGTCTTGACTGACTGGACTATACGGACATTCGACCGCTCGCGTGTGGCCAGTCCATTAGGCCACGCCCGTCTAATGTAGTCCTGTCATATCATATTGTACTCGCCAGACATTCTGCAGGTAAATGTAGGAGAGGTAGGTTTTGTACATCTCGGCTACTTACTACGCAGTAAAAATAAGTACACAGTAAAATATTAATTTATATGTATTTAAAAATAAAGAATAAGGAAATCGAGAATAAAAACTTCAGGCTTGAGTTAGATGAGTTTGAAAAAAATTAATAGTTGATTGACGTTTCAATTGATGTTTGACTAGTCGTACTTAACGTATGTACTTATTATCATCATCGTTTCAGCCATATAGGGACGTCCACTGCTGAACATAGGCCTCCCCTTTACTTTACGTAGATATTATTTTCTAATGTATGTCAATTGAAAGGGAATGCTTTATTCGTATCTTAAATATTTTTTGTTGAAAATTGATGTGAAAAAATTCATCGCGTGTAGCGCTAAAAAGAGTTGGTAATTCCCATCTCTAAGATATTCATATTTTCTTCATTATCTAATGAGTTAAGTAATACCTATAATTCTTTTAAATTTCGAATGAGATTAAATGGAAAAATAATCGCGATAGTGACATCATTTAACTGTCATAAAAAAATATTGGTACTTAGATAACATATCTTTATCTAACACCTAATCTGTTTAGTCGTTAACAAGTTATTTAAAATAAGTTTATTTACATTCAAGTAAACGGATATTTGATTAATGAGTATTATCTTCTAAAATAATGTTGACCCTTGACCAGGCACTATCAGCACTAATTTGGCCACAGAAAAAATTATAGAAGATCGCACTGCTATCTTTAAAAATGATGATCTAACTTCAAATTAGGTACTTAGGTGAATAAAGTCAGAAATACTTATTCAAGTTTTAATTTATTTATTCTTCATATTCGCAATAGGCAACAGTGTATCTAAACAAACGGACGTAATAATGTCAGCAATTGTTTTATTCATTCCAAATAGCCAACATTTCTCGTGCAAATTGAATGAAATAGCGATACTGCATACTGTATACGCCGTTAAAACTAACAGTATAAAGCTTTGTAGTAAAGTGAAGTCAGCATTCGTTCCGGCCGCACCCTGCAGCGCCCCGACAGTAGGGGAGGTTATAAAATTATACCCATCATTTACCCTGGGGTTGCCATCGACGAACGTTTTTAACTCCCGTTATATGTTGTCGAATGTCACTTAATGTGCTACGAAATGGTTTTTCGGAAGCTTTATGATGTTCTTTCTTCTCAAATAGATTTTTATCGACAACTACGACGGCTAACTTTGGACTGTGAGTGTGATTTATTGATTTCGTTTTGTTGTGAATGAAAGTTGTGACACTACACGATAGTATCACTGCCTGAAGAAACCTGATAAAATACCCAATTACGGCAAGATTACGATAGTCGAAATCTATGTTGTGGAGACGACATTTTAGCAAATGTGTTTTTTTTCCTGATAGGATCTGTAATAAAATTACTTCTTTTTATCAACTAATTAATAACGTGCCAGTCTCGGATTCACGTTTTTTGAGGAGTTGTTACGAAATCTTCCAATTTCCTCGTCGATTTGCTACCTTTCAAAGTTTAATTAAAGACTGAACTTGCTGAAATTGTTCACCTTAAAAACCTTTTGAAAGTGACGTTCATTCAGGGTGTGTTGATACTGGCAACATAAAAGAAGAATTCAAGTAAAGCTAAGTAGTTTAAATTCTCATGTTGTCTGCATTGCGTCTGGGTTTAGATTAATGCAGTTTATCTTCACTTTGCATTATCTGTGGCAACGGCACGTTAGTGATGTAATGTGTGGCTAATTCTTAACCGATTTCGGTAAATTTTAAATTAAAACTCTGCCATTAAATCAACACGAAATTTATTGATGTAACTAAGTGAAGTTTTCAGATTTCTCTAAATATTCCAAATAATGTGACAATAATTTGTTAAAAAGACATAGAGATAGACTTTATACAGAGAAATAAAATTAATAACGGTTGTGTAAAATCACTCCACACAAATGTTTTGAACAAAGCGATATTAATACAAGCGTTGCGTGCAATACCATGTTAAATAAAAAACAAATGCAAGATCAAGTAATAATAAGGAAGGCCGTGCCAAATAGCCTTCAATGAAATATTTCACTAGAGCGTAGAACGTAGGCAATTCACGCCCGTCCATCGCTTTAATTTGAGTCAATTACCACAAGGTCTTTTATTTTCGTTGAAGCGAAAAATATCACTGGTATTTTGATAGAAATTACTTTCGCAATAACAACCTCTTTTACATATCTGCTTTTACTTATGCATTCGCTGATCAAAATAGGTAATACATATTTATGAAAACTTGTTACAAAACAACACAATACGAAATATCAGTAAAATGGCAACAATCATTTTAGGAAAAAAAGAGTGTATAATAAAATTCAGATCGGACGGAATAAAATCCAAGAAAATCCCAGATGAAATAACTATAAAAATCCCCTTCTGAACCGCGCACTTCCAGTGGCTTAGTTTTTTTTCCTGTACCATTTATTACTATTATAACTGAACACGACTGAAATAAATAATCACAGTAAAAAATCTTTGTCATAATCTTTCAATGGTGTTCCGACCCTGTTTTTTTTGCGAAAGAGAGTGGAAAGTGAGAAAATAATTGGCCTATTTGTGCTCCTGGAATTGTACTCAATAACTTTTGGCATGCGTTTGTTACTATTACCATGTATTTACAGTGATCGATGACATAAAATATTTCAATGGAAATTTTTACAGGACCACTTGGCGGTCACTTCTGGAATTAAATATTGGTAGTACTTGCAACGGTAAATTACCTATCGAATCTAATCGATAGCGACCAACAATTTGTTTCTTTACGTTGTCGTAGAGCATCGGTACCATAGTCACAAATAAAATAGATGTCATCGAGAGGTTGACTCGATAACTGAACGACACTATGTAGTGCTCGATGGTACAAGTATAGTATAGTACAATAGGTATTATTCAGAGAATGTCAGCCACCAAATATTCTTGTGGTATCTACATAGTAAGTACCTATCAGGCACATAAAAAAGTAAAGTAATTAAATTTTGCTATGTCAAGTAATACACGTTTCTGTGCTCTGACAACACTGCACTCACTTGCATTTTATTTGTAACCTTTTTGTATTAAAAACGCAATTATCACGTCACGTGCGCTTAAAATAATTATTCCAGGTTTTACATATAAAATTCAGTCTCGACTACGACGTCCAACCCTCATGTTTATATTTTATGCAAACGTAACTTCAGCACCTTCATCTTTAAACATTTAAAACCGTTTTCAGCCAGGTTCCAAAAGGGAAATGCTTCAAATATGTAAACATGTTGCCTACTGCCTGTTGGGAGTCCAAAGTTATTTGTACATTTTTAATGCTGCGTCAAATGGCAGGTAACTTGAAGAATAAATTGACAGTTTGACGTATCGCACGTCAAGTACTTTGGTAATTTATACATATAGGTTGGTACCTACTTGCGGGATTAATGTATACTTCAATTCAAATAAATGAAATAAATAATAGATTTTACTTATTGTATTATTAAATTAATTAAAACAACTAAATAAATAATATAGGACTATGGTGGGTCTTGAGATTCTTTCTTATTTCCTACTTTTAGAAGAAGTTTTCGTTACCCAAAGAAAACGTTTAAGCATGTATCACCTGTGTCTCTGCTTCTAACGTTAAAGTGTGTAAGGTCACCGAATACCGAAGAACTTCTTTCTATTATGTATAAGGGTTTTATTCACAAGTGCCGTACCTTAACCGGGAATAATTTAAAACTTACGAGACAGTGACGACTCGGAGTTCGCCGAGCCTTAAATCGATACAGTGGAAAACTAGTTGGTACGTCACTAGTGTTTGCGCCCCGTCTCTACGGAAACCGATTCGATTCGTAATCGTTAGTCGATATACCTACTTATAGATGTCTGTGGAGACACTTCAAGCTCATTTGTCGCTACTTAAGTTTATCACAGTCAAAGCAATTTAAATTCAATGTTGCTAAAATACCACAGCAATAAAGTTAAGGACTACACTTCTTAATATACCTACGAGTAAGTTACCACGGTTGGCTAGTGTTGTTATCATCTCTATTTGACACTATTACCTACTCGGTGACTAATATTAAATGTGTGAAATTAGTACAACAAACATTGACGGCAACATTATTTTTAACGCTCCTATATACTACTCTATGTATTAACAGCTTAATGTTTTGGTTTCAGGTACATTGGTCTAAGAAGTTGACAAATTGCCGGTTTTGATGGGTATTGTATCGAAATGAAGGCTTAGCTGTAATAACACTGGGGTCCATTTAAGACCCGCGACGCCGCCCGCATATTTACGACCCAAGTTGCCAAGATATTTACTCCAGGCGTGTGCTCCTAATTCCGTTACTATTTTTAGAATTCATTGTGAACGATCCTATCGGCGAAGGCAATTTGCCCATGTCCTCGAACAAATTTACATAAGAAGTGAAATCATTAGGGGCTATTTTGAAAGCTCAATAAAAAGTTTGCAGTTTGTTTAATATAAGAGTTTGTTTGAGATTTTATCGTCAATTTGCCCATTATTTGCATTGTTAACTTCACATCGCTCCGTAATTAGTTTAAGAGTTAATTACTACAGTATTTACAGGTGCTTATTATTATAATTACAACATAAGAACCCAATATTACTCGTAGTGACACTTCAATGCTAAATCAGGCTTTAACCTTTTTAATTCCATTTTTTAAATCTTGTTGCTATATTTTTGTACAAATCTACAGCAAATTACAGTTTGATTAACATAACACGCGAAGTAAGCGCGCAAGGTTTATCCAAGGTCCGCGTGCGGCAGGCACCGTTTTCAATGTTAGGTTGACAGACATGGTAATCTATGGCGAGCTAATTTTGGTAATCTGTGGCGCGTGTCAACAGATAAGCATAAAAGGTTACGAAAACAGCATTATTTTATTATTAGTATTATACTATAACATCCGTTTCCGGGTGACTGACGTTGACGGTTGAAAATTTTTATTCAAATTTTCAGAAAATAATTTAAATTCATTTTCATGCAAT